>JAODUD010000002.1:599144-615864 GCA_026784285.1 Stomatorhinus walkeri | reverse complement strand
GGGGTTAAAATAAAACAAGAAAAAGATCACTTTTAAAGAATGATGACAGAGCTTTCCAAGGCACAGCAGATTATACTTTCTCAGTGTGTTGTGTCGCAGCCTGAGGGGTTCTGGACATACGACTATCACAGAGCCCACTCCATTTTAAAAGATTTATTAGCGCTTTAAAACGTACTTGATTCTGACTTCTGGCAATTTTAGATTACGGATGAAAGCACCTTATTTATTTATTTTTTTCTGGAGTCAGTGGAAAACATTGGACCACAAGTGCAGGCAATATGTATATATATATATATATATATATATATAGATTTTTTATTTTTCTTTTTTTCAAACTGTCTTTCTACCCTGGAAATGGGAAATACTGTTATACCCAGTACAGGCCTCCAGAATAATTTAAATTTTAATATTTTAATTCACTTTCATCTCTGCTGTTCACCATAGCTTTGGTCAAGTAACAGATGAATAGTACATTCATTTTCCAGTGATAGGGACATATATTCCAAGCATGCATAAATGCTTAAAAGGTATGTGCACACATTCTTACCTAGTTGCATGCGTGCATACAGATATTTCTCACAGATTTTTGACTTACCATTGACAGTCCAAACATTATGGAAGACAGATCTTGTGATCAATATTGGTGTACTTTACATTTAACCTTTTAAAGGACGCCTTTCAAATCGATATGTCGCTGCATGTGAGGCAAACTTCCAGTGTGTGAGGTGATGGAATTTATTTTATATTCTCATTTAATTGAAATTGAGAGGATCGTTCCCCTTTTCCCAGACATAAGCCAGATGTGGATTCCATCATTCCATCAATCTGAACAGTTCCCACATTTATGTTTTATCTAGTTCAGTATAATTCATGTACCTTAATACGCGCAGCTTTAGTTGATGCGTATTTGTTTTGAATTGTCAGCAGTGGGAGGTGAATTATCAACAATTATCAGAATTTTGGATTAAGGAATTCAGTAACTTTGTTCAGGAAAAATCATAATAAAAACAGCGATTCCATAAGTGAAGACATAAACTGTTTATTGTAACTTTTTATTAATAGTAGTAATAGTATATTTTTATTCTGTCCCTTTCTGTAAGGTTTTGGGATGCAATTTTAACAGGCTGTTACCCCTAGGAATATTAGAAAGATAAACTTTGTCTGAATTTAGTTTATCGCATTGGTCCTTCCCTCACCTCCCTTTTCTGTTGGTGTAATATGGAGTGACCACATCCTATGTTATCCTCCCGGCTTTTGCGTAAATGTGCACTATTAATCATTCCACCGCACCGTAGTACCAGCAGTGCCACTCCAAAAGCTGGATTTCATCATTCCCTTGAAGTGCTGATGCAAATGCGACCTGGCTTTTAGCCGCTGAGGTTGCTATGACAATTTGTGGGGTTGCGCGGTATTAAGCGCTTGTTCCACATTTATGCCTGTTCCTTATATGTGGTGAATTAGTCATGCCTGGCAACGGGAGGCTCTGGCAGCGTCACGCCAGGTCTTACTGAGGCAGAACGAGGACTAGCAGGTAACCTCAGACTGTGTCAATGAGAAGTTACACAAATAGAATGGGACCGCTCCAACTATGGGCTTGGGTAGAGTGGGTGGAAATATGTCAGTTTGCTACTGGTGGCTATTTTATGTTCCTTTAGCTCCTGCTGATCCATTAAAGAGATAAAAAATCTCCTAATTTCATATGCATATGACATGCAATGAACACAATAGATTAATATTCTCTGCTTTGGAGAAATATATGTGTGTAGGCGAGATCCTGTACTAGATAAGTACTAGATCGAAGTGATTTTTTTTTTCCTTTCATAAACAAATTTTAGTTGGTGAGGTCATTCAAGCAATCTAAGCAATCCCAGAAAGATTAGGGCAGGGAACATCCTGGACAAAATGCTGGTCATTCACAGGTCACACAATCATTGGTGCGCTGAGGGCAATTTACAGACACCAATTCACCTAACTGCAAGTTTTTGGAACCAGAGTAGCCAGGGGAAACCCACTAAAAAAACATGCAAACTCCGCAAAAAAAGAAAAAGAAAAAAGGAAAAATAAACAGAACTAGGTGGGTTAGAATCAATCCCAAAAGCTTGGACTTGCAAATGCAAAGTCTACCACGTCACCCCAATGGTTTTAATGCACACACAACTTTAAACATAATATGGATGAATGACATTGATGTAATGCTGTCCAGAAGAGGTCTGTAACTTGAGGCTATTCAATAAAGCAGGCTTATGCAGGCACTCTTTGTGAATATCCTACTGGAATATAACACAGACGACAGCATAACACTCTCACAGGTAGGACTATGAAATTTTCAGTGACCTATTCAATCCACATTCCAATGTGCGGTTTCAGTCTTTCTTAAAATAAAACGAGTATGACAGTTGATTGTTAAGTCGCAAATTTTGCACTTATAAGGAAATGATCGTGTGCTATAAAGAAAATGATTAAATCTCAGAAGGTGCTGGTGGGCGGGGGGATGGTAGTGACCTAGGAAAAGCTAAAATTCTACTTTTATAGACTTTTCAAAAACTCAGTAATCTTTTGAGGGTGAACTGTAGCAACAAATTCGAAAAGAAAAGTATAAGCCTCCATAGAAGTCGTCGCTGCATAAGACTCATTAATGAAGAGTCAGAGAGAGCTGTCATGCTTGGATCAGATGCTTCTTTTCATCACCTCACCTTCCTCCAAACTGCAAAGCCCTACAGAGATATATTACGAGATGTGGAGCTTTATTAATGACTCCAGTTCCACTCAGTAGGATTTTCCTTTTCCACACAATCTCCTGAGTCCCTTTTCACCCCCCAGCAGCTGACCTCTTTGCATTTATTTAAATTGTGTAAATAATAATGAGGATAGATTCTGATTCATTTGTCTAGTGACAAACCTTTTTTTGCCTGAATTTTGAATAAAAAATATGCATGCATGTTGTTTATTACAGTATATATAACTTGTGCCATTAGGTACTATTTCTTGTGTACACAGATTTCTAGAGATCTCTTGCAAGCTATAGGTCTATTGGCGATAGGGCTGTGGTACATCTCTAGCAAGCATTCATATTTACATGTTGCTAATTAAGTATAGAATGATAAAATCAGGTGTGTGGAAGTAATGTCTGTTCTGATACAAAGACTGAAAGGCTGCACTTCGAGATGTGAGAAATGAAATGTTGTAAATTGCCTGATTTATCGACTGTCTGCACTGAGATGGGCAGGTCCGCTCAACATCACTTGTTCTTTGTCCAGAGGTAGAATAATTATTGGACAAGCTTGATCCAAGGGGAGTTTAGGGATATACTTTATTTGTCTTCTTAAAGGCAATCAGTGCTTTTGGGACAAACAGGGGAAATGCTTGGATTACGGAAAGGCCACAGTCTGCATAAACAACCCAAGGTCTCTTCTTTAACACAGTGAAGAGGCTGAAAGCATTTCAGGCTTAAACATCTAAACTTACGGTACCTGTGTATGTGTATTAACACTAAACATAGTGTTTATCCATACAAGCACCTCATGCAGTAGATACACAGTCATTAATGCTGAAACATTTATTGTATGTATTTATTTTAATAAGATATTTAACACCTTCCCTTTGCTAATTACTTGGTCAATTTACCTGGAACAACGGTGTCCTACAGAATCGAAATAATTTAAAATGTTAATACACAATTACAATCATAGCACAAAACATGCCTGAAATTTACATGCAAGCTTTATTATCACAATATGACCATTTCCTTATCAACAATATTATAGAGTACAACAGCTGTCCATCAAAAAAGACTGCCGTAAACCTTGTAGTAATTTCAGTTATAATACACAGCACGGTCCATATGTTCAATTTTGCATGTCTATTACATCCAATTTTTTGGCGTATTCCTCCTAACTGTGATTTTTGTGGGCTTACTCGCTCGAGTTCACATCCTCTCTTACTGCCACAAGATTTCTGTCGGAGTACAGTCTTGGACCTTGGCTTCCAAAACACAAAATTTCTTGCACATAAACCATCATTTGGTAGACTTATCTGTTTATTGTAGTTATTGCGCTACAAGACCCCACCTCCCGCTGAGCTTCAGTCCACATATAGATAACCTGACGTTGTCCTGCACCGTCCAGTAAATGTATTCACCAAAAATATACATTGCTAAATATACATTAAAAGTTGTATTTTTGACTCATCTCTCCCCAGACCATTCTTCCAATACTCTTCAGGCTCAGCTTGGTGGTTTAGCAAATTTAAGTGGGCAGCGATGGTTTTCCTGGAGAGTATTGGTTCCCACCGTGCTGTCCTCCCTGACACTATATTCTCATTCAAAGTTTGCCTGATGGTAGGCAGTCTGTGCGAGAGATGTTACCCTGTGGATCATTGTAATCTCCAGGAATAGTCTACGTCTTGCTCTTGCAGTGCCTTTTTTTTCTGGACAACCATTCCTGGGGAGAATACGAAAGACGCTGAGTTCTCTCCATTTGTACACAATTTGCCTGACAGTGGACTAGCGAGGCCTGAAGTTGTAAGGATTGTCCGGTATCCTTTTTTAGCCTGATGAGCATTGATGACTTTTTTTTTATTTCCTGAGGTTCACAGGCATCTCTTGTGATAGAGGCAGGTGTTCATGAACTTGTATGGTGAAGAGCTTTCATCGTTTTTTTTTTTAATATGACAAGACCGCCCACACAAACATGTAATTGTCATCCCACTGATTGATATTGCTAACTCTAATTATCCCCTTTAAATGAACTGATGATCCTAGAGATTCACATAATTTTTCCAATGAAGATATTTAATCACTGTGACATTTTGATCAGTAAATGAATGAAAAATATGAACAGCAACCATTTTGTTTGTTGTATTCAGTTTTAGATATTTTTATCACAGAGTATTATCTAACCGCACTTTAAGTCACAATTATCCAGAAACGGAAAATTCTAAATTGTTTTACAAACTTTCTAGCACCACTGTACTTGTGCAGTATTTTATTTACTTTCATGGTCTATAATCTTCTTGGAAAACAACAGAAATATTTTTTTAAATGATGCGGCAGCTGGAAAGGTGCATTCTCTCAGCTTTGCATTGCACCTAACAAACCTCATTGCCAAAGAATGGCCACTTGGGCATTTCTGCTTAAATTATGTATTTAACACATCATTTTCACTGTGCTTGACTGCCTCACCTACCTTCCTCATGGGACAACAGCATATATCTGAAGCTAACAGTCATTTCTAGTTCAGAATTTGTTTTTAAATTTCTTAAATTTGTGTGTGTGTGGGTTTGTGTCTGTATGCATGTATATCTAATATATTGCTAATATGCATATATAAATCAAACTAAAAATATTGTAATACATTTTTTTGGCAATTAGGACTTTTACTTTGCAGGTCGGTGAATTTACCCCCAGCTGGGGTTACACGGCTTATCTGGAGTCTTACAACCACCGTCATTGATTTGCAGATTATCTCACACTGGAGATTGTCTTCCCTTGGGGACAGACAGGCTGGGCTGTTGAAACAAATGTGGGAAAGAGTGAGGAAATGTCTTATTTCTCACAGGAGTCAGTTCAAGTGTAGTAATCTACTGTCTGGAGACTCTCTCCTTCCATTGCTCTCGAAAGGGTGTCTGCTGCATCTTTATTAGAGATGTACAGTCAGTTTATGCAAATGTTAATGTCTGATAATGAATTGCTTTAATATTCAATTAGGGCTGTTAGTGAGTAAATTCATCACGTGATGCTGTACAGGATTGATGCTGATATTGATATTCATTCGGGTCAATACGAAGCAAGCCTTTTACATTATTTAGGGGACATTCTAACACATTATCTTTACGCTGAATGGAAGTGGTAATTAGGTTTAATGGTAACGTTAACAGCATATATATGTAAACCGTTTATGTAATGTTGGACCACTTTGCTTAAACTTATTTGCTGGAGTTTTGAAACAGGTGTAATACAGATATACCCTATCAAACATTTTTATGAGCCTTATAGACCTGTTGGTAATGTATGCTGTTGTCCTGTCTAGGGTGCACTTTGTTTCAGTGCCTTTGCATTCTGGAATTGACTCAAGAATCAGCTCAACCATGAGCTGAATGAGCGTTTCTGGCAAAAGAAAAAAAAATACATTTACAGGACTGGCTATAAGATTGTACTGCATAAGATTTATGTTTATATCATGTGTAAGTACGGCTACAGATTTCCAGAATATAAAAACATAAGCACAGTATTTGTGGATAAACTTGCTCTTTGTGACAGGGAACAGACTTGTGTAACACGGGAAATAGAGGATGAAACGTGACGTTTTATTGGGAACCTTGGAATACGAGGTGTTAGGCAAGCTGATACGGCATGCAAAAGGATTCGTTTGGTTCTCTAACCAAAAACAAACCAATCAGAAGCTTATATGGGTATATTTTGATGAATACAAGTTTTGAACAAAGCCAATCTGCCTGAAACAAAAAATGTAACAGATATTTGTATCATAAAATAAGGATTGATTATTGATTGAAAGGTTTCATAAGCTATTATGGCGGATGATATAATGAAATGCATTAATTAAGATTAGTTTCACCCACAGTGCTATGTTCCATGATGTTGCTGTCATTATTCCAGCACATAAACTGCCATACGATTGTCATATATCTATATGTCATCATGGCCCTGAAAGCCATGTAGAATGTTAACATTTGTCAACAAATGACATGAGACTTAATTAGTAACATGCATGTAAAGAGACATGCACATATGTACATATATGCTCACACATATAGTAAAATTGGAACAATGCAGAGATAAGCATCGCTCTTGATCAGGGATAACATGAAAATTTGTGAAGCATTCCATAAAATCCCATGGTCAGTAATTGTATTACTAGTGGACCCATGACAATGACCCTTAACCCTGAAAGAATACTCCAGGGGTGGCACATAAATAGCTGACCCTGCACTCTGATGACAAGCTTCGTTCTTACCTCTGTATATGCATATGTCTTGAAGAAGGGCATTATGGGATATGCTAAAGCTAAACTTGCGCTTGTAGTTATAACACTTTACATATGCATCCCCAACTGGTCAGTTGCTGGTTACTGTTTGCATTGCCATTACTGCCTTATAACAACACCTTGCAATGTTTATACTACAATTAAACCAAAAACTAAAAGGTGCATGGAACCGGCGATGTCATGCAGAACTCAATGCAACCTTTTTTGGCAATCCGTTTCAGATGTATGCTTGTTGATTCTGGAAATCCTTAACCAGAGAACATCCAGAAACCAAGTACAATCCATATGTCTATAGAAAATCTTCATTATTCACCCAGATTACCTTGGTCTCCTGGGGTCCCTTGGGTACAATCCATCCCAGGTGCCCTTAGCCGAGCAGGTCAGGAAATCCAATAAACCTGGGATTCAGATTTCTTGCTCTTTCCCTTTAGCGCCTCCTTATTCCCCATCCTCCTGTCTCCGCGCTGCAGGAGCTGCTCAGCGGCGCTTTGTCAGTAATCTGTACCCCACTGGTTTCTTTAGCTTAACTCTTTTTTTTTCATCTAAAATCCTACATAAATTTTTGCCTAGGGGGCAGTCAATCAGAGAACATCCATTGACTCCTACTCATGTCTTCACAGCAGGACGGTTGTTATCCAAAGAGTCTCAAAATCCTGCCTCCGTTAAAGATTTGTTCGGCACGCTGACCGCACTGTCCAAAAGGTTTTGCATTTTTTTTTCTGTGCAAATATATTTCGGATGAGTCGACTGTTTTAACTTTTACAAAGACACATACCGAGGCAAGTACTGCAGTATTTTTTTCACTTTGATGAATACCAAACAAAACAGACGAGCTAAACGAAACCGCAGTTTTTATCCCCCTATAAACCAGCCAGATTAATACTGCAAAAATCTGTCAGCCGGAACCGCTCTACAATACTAAATTCAACAGCACATCAATCCAGGAGTCTATTCTGCCAGTTTCTGCTTGATACCATGTACTGTATGAAAACAGACAATGAGAAATGGCACATTTGGGTTTGCTCCTGCTATGAATTGATACGAACAATCAAACATGTCCATTAAGACCGTTTCAGCGTTGAATTTATTTGGTAGCTTTAAGCAACAGAAGTAATGTGTACGATGTTATGTTAAGTGGCTATTCAATTTATTTAAAATGTCTGTATTTCAGGCACATAAAAAGGTCGCTTGCTAAAGGGTCGTTTAGTGATTCACCTAAAAATGTAAATAAAAATTTAAAAAGGCAAAATATAGTGGATATTTTTCAAATATCATTATTTCTGGTTGCCTGTTTAAAATTCTACATGGTTACGAAATCTCGCTTTATCTTCAGGAAAGTTCAAAGAAACTTCTCTGAATGTGCTAAACTCTGATAACAAGCTAATTGAAATAAAACGCTTTTATTGAGCACAGAGGAAACCCTAAGCAGAATGGATGGCAGGTGTTAGTGGAAAGAGCTAACCCGATTAACCGTCCACACTCTTGATTAACTCAAGCTTTGACAAGTGAGCTTTGATTGTGTCAGTCTGGAATGTCTTGAGGGATCAACTCCAACACACAATTGAACCGCGTTGGGCATACGCCGCATTTTCGGCATGTCGGAATGAGAACGATTAATTGGCTAGAAAGTAAAGGGAATAGTAGATGCAAGTGTATCCGTCTTTGTTGTCTTGTAAAATCTGGCTGTATTTGTCTCTCGGTTTTTTTTTCCCTACAAAATATCTGACGAGTATCACAGCAGACAGGGATAGGACTGAAGACATGCATTATGCACATACTGTACATGCAACATACATTAATTACCAAACATAAACCGACTCCAAGTCCCTTTGCTCCATCCGCTCCTGCCAGCAGCTCAGGACAGCTGGTCCCGCCATCGTAGACCTCCAGCGATACCCGAACATCTGCTTAGTGACAGTACTCCGAGAGAGGATTCCACATCCCCAACCGATCTCTGTACCTTATTATCTGCTCCTCCATATCTACCCTTATTGTCATGCTTGCAGCAATTGCATCAACTGACCAATGGTCCTGAAAGTCTAGCAAAAATCAGTTACCAGCAACAGATTCTTGTATATGCATGATGCATTTACACTTATAAATATAATATAAATAACTGTACAAATTATTGCCTATATGATATATTATATGCAATATATGTATGTGCATATATACGTTTTTGGATCTTTCTAACTGATTTTTTTACATTTAGATGTTGAACTTGGTTCTTGTCACACACATTTTCTGGCCACTCTACACGGCCTACCAGGCAACACACTGCTCCTGACTTCCACCTAGCTGCACCGTGCCGCTCATCTCAAGTAAACTGATTATTATCCGCGAGTCTCCGGCTCCCAGAAGGATTCCCTGTGTCCTTAACAAGCAAGCAATGTGCCTGTCTCTGGGTTCCGTCGGGTGTCGGGGGAGCGGCATGTACCAAAACCGGGACAGAAAATGTGACCCTGGACATCGCTCTCATCAGATTCTGGTGCAGGGGTGCAGGCAGAGTTTACAGCAGTTTATTACACTAGCTGATCATATAAAATTATAAATCGGTGCTGAGGTACCAACAGAACAGGCAACAACCATTGCCAGTACCACCCCCCCCCCAACTAAAACAGGGTCTTGGGTCTGTGCAGACTGTGAAATTCCAAAGGTAAGTACTCAGTTACTCACAGCACAGACCACACGTTCAGTAATACTGCAGTAGTAGCAAAATATGCCATTAAAAAACATTAAAGTATAGATAATGCATAACCTCACTGCTTTAATTAAACTATTTCCAGTATTTCTGTATGAAAACAGTTAGAGGCAAATCCACAGACATTTTCACTAAAAACACAGAGGAAGCACAGGAATGAAGGTCCCCACAAAGATAAGATCTATAAATGCAATCAAAAAATTAAAAATACCAAAAGTCTCGTATTTGTTTGGTTACTTATGGTTAAGATTAAGGTTGTGATGTTGGAATTAGAGTTTTCCCCTTATAAATGAATGGAGAGTCCCCACAAAGATATAATAACAAACCTATATGCGTGTGTGTGTTTATACCTTGAATATATAATACATGATGCTTTCTCTGACAGCAGTATTTCAGATGTATAATACCACTGGCAAGCTTTAAGCCCATTTTGTTTAACTCTTTTTCTAGGCTATGCAATCCAATACAGTGCTAAACATTGCAAGTGATTAGGTAAGACCTTCTTTCTGATTGTGCAAACTTCCAGTTATTTCTATAGTCTAAAAGCAAATGCTAGTCAAAGAAGGATCAGCAAACAAACAACTCAAGTAACATATTTGAAACAGCAGCATCCTATGATGTGGATCCTATCTCACTACGTAAAACATATCTGCTGCTCCACGTTCACCCAGGGGCCACGTCATTAGGTATCCCTGTATGCTAGCAGATACGGGCTCCTTATGTCTCCAGGACCACTTCAAGGGCGAGCCAGTTGCGCTTTCAAACTTGCCTTTCTGAACAACACTGCTGTACTGAGCTGTTATTGTTGCACTTGTGACCTTCCTGTTAGCTTTAACACGTCTGGTCATTCTCCTCTGACCTCTCTCATTAACACAGTGTTTCCAGCAACAGAACTTCCATCGACTGGATGTTTTTTTTTTTTTTCTCATCACACCATTCTTTGTAAACTCAACGCACTGCAGTTTGTTAAAATCCCATCATAAGTGTCTGGTTCTCAGACGCTGGGGCTGCCACATCTGGCACGATCACGCCACATTCAAAATCACTTAGATCAGGCATCTTAACCGTTATGCTGCTCAGCCAAACAGTCACTGATCCTCTTGACTATCTATCTAGAACTTGACTCTATCTGCATGCTGCAGCTGAATGCCTTGCTGTTTGGAGGAACAGGCTGGTTTTGGTAAAGAGCAGGTACTTCAAAAAAGATGGCCGCTGAGAAGATGTTAGATGTGTCATTACATTCATTGTTTACTGATGAGGAGTTTGACTTACATTTATGCTTTACGGTAAGACTGAACTTGACGGGGCACAAATAACATACTATTACTATATATTAATGATATACAGTGAACCATTACTTATGAATTAGTTAACTGCCAACGAAGTCTTAGCTACATACTAATCTAATGTTAATCCACCATGATGCATATTTTATTTCAAGAAGTTACTATATTTGTTACTACTGTATATGTGTAAATTATGTAAACCTGAACTAACTACTGAAGGAACTATTGAAGGAACTATTGATGGAACAAGTCATGAACAACACAAGTCAAAATACTGATCTCATGATTGTTGATCATTAATGAATTGTGATATCTTCTCTAGTAGCAACTATATTTGTTTATGATTCATACTTCAGTAGTAACTGAATAATTACTAAGTATTTCTGCCCCATCAAGTAAAGTGTTACCCGTTTTACACATTAAACACATGCTTTTGTCCAAAGTGATGTAAATGTGAGGCAAAAAGCACATTACAAACCTACATTCTGTCAAGGAGTCAACTAGGTGTAAGTGTAGCTGCATTGACCTTCCAATCAATGCTCAGGTACAGAAGTGTAGCTCTATTGAAGCAGGATCTACACAACAACTTCTAGCAAAGCAAGAACTTAATAAGACTATTTAAACACCGGTAATGCTATACACAGTACATGTGGGAGCACAATGTAGTAGTTTTACTTGCATTAATTAATTAATGCATTAATTAACCAGTAACTAAGGTGTAAGTTATGCACTGATAACTTGTAATAAGTGTTTCTTCATCATGAATCATGATTTCATGCATGAGCTGTATTAGTTCATGATTTCTTCTTGACTAGTAAGATATTTGTGACCCCTCAAGTAAAGTGCTAAGCAAAGATCAGACGTGCAACATAAGAACATTCAGGAAATGTAAAGAAACAACATGTTAGTAAAGGAAGAGTAGAGGACTTAGACTTTTTCCTGTTGACATGCATTTTATGTAGGGTTTCATGCACTGGTAAAGCCGTAAAAATATTTCAGGTGGGTTAAGGGGGAAGGCCAAAGGGAACTGTGGTATGGGGGGGTCCCTGGCAAAAAATGTAGCCACAGGGTCCAGGTTAAATTGCATTTCAGTCAGGAGTACTCCTGATTGCATTGGTAGATTTACTCTTAAGTACATGAAACTACACAGAACATTTTTTGGGGGGTGGTGTATTATAAAAGGAGGTTTTTTGACATTTTGACAAACCTGTGGATCCTATTACGACTCAAGCACTGGTTATTTGTATGAATTAAGTTATTGATGCAAGATGCTAAAGTAAAAATAAAAAATGGATCCATGCAAACTGGTAATGGAACTTCTGAAAAGAGGATGATTTAGTAATAACAATAATAATAATATATTAATGGCAAATATAGAAGCACTAGTAATTTTAATCTTAATTTCTAAATAAAATAATGAGCAGGGATAAGACACCACATGCAAACATTGTGTCCTATTGTGTGCCTGGAAAGACACTCAGAGGTTTCAATAAAAATCGTTACTTATCGATATGCCTTAATGACGTGAAAGAATCAAGACTGATTCCCTGACTGAGCCAGACAGAACTGCTGAGGCAAAGATATTTGATTCCAATTAAGTCCTCACCCATTATGTGCCAGAAGGAGTGTCACTATGTCATGAATCTGCATCTATTACAGGATTTTGTTTATAAAACGGGCAGGCCGAAATCCCCCATGAGGCAGAGGCGCACCGAGTGGAGTTCACTTTTGCTTTTTTTTATAACCATCAGCTCAATGACATTGATGCTGCATCTGAAACGCGTCTGACCTTAGAGTTGTAAGGAGAAATTACCTCCCAGCCATCACTACGCTATTTGGTTTTCTGCTGATTGATTTAAATGTATAATTATGTGACCAAAAATATATAAATTTGTACCAGCACGCCGTTTCATAACAATTAACATAATGGATCTAAGTACTGGTACAATAAGGCTCTCAAACCCCACAGGGGGTGGGATTAACCATGCACCTGTCAATCACCAACTGATTCAACCCATTGGGAACCAACAAAGTAACTAATGGAACGTGGGTTAAACCACTGGATGACTGACAGGGCAGAGTAATCCTACGCAACCTTCAAAAGCTTTGTTACTCTTATTGCTGGAGCCGTCTCGAGGTAAAATTCTGGTAACGCGTTTTAGAGGGAGCGTAAAAAAACAAACAATAGGAGGAGATTTGTCAGAATGAGAAGTACCGTGTGATGTCAGAGGGTACAGAGAGCAGTGGTGTCAGCTCACACCTGCGGGCTGTGTGGCTGCAAACCCGCCCTGGCTCTCTCTGTGTGAGTGGTCTTGCTTGTTCTCTCTCTCATCTGCAGGTTTCCTATGAGCTCTCCGGTTTCCGCCTGCAGTGAAAAGACGTGCAGTTAGGCGAACTGGTGTCTCCAAATGGCCTGTTGTGTGCGGTTGCGCATGTGTGTGCCTGTGTGTGTCTGCCTGTGTGTGTCTGCCTTGTGTCAACCTGTGTGTGTCTGCCTTGTGTCAGCCACTGTATGCCTGTGTGTGTCAGCCTGCGTGTGTCAACCTGTGTGTGTCAGCCTGTGTGAGCCTGTGTGTGTCTGCCTTGTGTCAGCCACTGTATGCCTGTGTGTGTCAGCCTGTGTGTGTCTGCCTGTGTGTGTCTGCCTGCGTGTGTCAGCCTGTACGTCTGCCTTGTGTTTGCCTTGTGTGTGTCTGCCTGTGTGTGTGTGTGTGTGTGTGTGTGCCTGTGTGTGTCTACCTGTGTGTGTGCCTGTGTCTGCCTGTGTCTGCCTGTGTGTGCCTGTGTGTGTGCACCCGTGCGCCTGTTGGTGGACTGGCATCCTATTCGGGGGTGTACCGCAGTCTTGTGTTCTGTGCTGCCTGGGATAGACTCCAGCCCCCGTCCCCCCCCTTCCCCCATGACCCTGACAACAATAAGGGGATAGAAGATGGATGTATGAATGAAAATTGCTCTGAAGGATATGGATGATAAGCTTTACATATAAGAACTGTAGATCCATCTATTCATCCATTTTATATAACTGCTTATGTGGTTCAAGGTGAAGGTGATACTATCCCAACTTCTGTTGGGATGCCATCCCATCAGGTTACTAAAGAACTGAATAATCTACAGAACTGTGCAAAAGTCCCAGGCAAAGAAAGTTATGCTTAAATGATATTCATACTGGTGCAAAACTATGATATTATATCTGTCAAATTGTATCAGCCAAAACCTCTCCCATTCACACCAGTATCTGCATCAATCATCCAATACACCCATGTATTTCTTGACTTGACCACCACCCGACCTTTTTTTGGCTAATCCAAACATTCCTGAGTTATTTGACTAATTTAATTAATTAATTAAGTGAGCTGTTGGTGAAATTTAACGAACACATGGAATGGCTGAGGTTCCCCTGAGGAGAGGTTTGGGAACTGAAGCGCCGTTCATCTCGCCATCCAACGTGATATTAGAACTTCTTGCTCATTTCTGTTTTGATAATGATACTGTCAATTTGCATATGGTCTAAATTGTGTTTTTTTGTTTGCTGAGCAAATATAGACTTACTAGTCATATAAATACCTTTAAACATTACTATAAATTATTTTAAAATCCTCTCCTTTTATCTTAATATTACACTTGCGTAAAGCAGGTAAGATAGAATGATGACTATATATTTTTTATTAATCAAAAATAACAGCAACAATTGCATAAATAACAATATAAATAATAAATGACACGGGACTATGGAGACAATGGTTAGACTGTCAAACAGTGATGAGCTGGAACACAATATTACTGGTTAACAGTATTTTTGGCATTTTTTTGAGTCTTATTTTAATTTAAAATATAACAGGTGCTTTGTAGTGCTGACACTTGGCATATTTGTACTTAATAATAAAATGAGTGTGGCTTTACTAAATGAATTATATAAAAAACATTCCCTGCAAAAGTTGTTGTGAGCAATATTAGGAATATAATCAAAATGTTACAAGTGTCAAAATTTTCCAAGTTGTGCATTCAGTACTACTCTTGAGTTACATTGTTTTACTATTGCTGTTATATGGAATAGCTACAGTAGCTTATCTTGAAGCTTACTCCACCTACTACATCCACTCCAGTTTATACTGAAGAGTATAAATATGCTGCCTGTTTTGCAATCAAATTGAGTCTTTAGTAAAAATAATATCATGTTATGTTTTGCTTCGTCTATTGAACCTCGGGGCCATTCTCAGTCTGCTGAAAGTTAGAATTCATCAATATCAGCTAGTAAAATTCCCATCTGATTTGTGTTAAAATTACTCAAAAATAAGCCATTTTGAAATCTTTTAAGTCACTATATAAATGCGTGATGTGAAGGTGGATTATACAGAAAATGAAAAATTTATGAAAATTCTGCATGAAAGAACATTATTCCAAAGCAAACATTTGTGGGTGTTTTAAGGGAAATCAGCTCCACAGCTGTAGCCTCAGCACAGATTAATTCCCCAGAACCCTGCAGGAAAATGGCAGGACTGTGACCTGCATTATCTTTGAGGAAATGTCTAAGTGATATACGCCAAACGTGTAAAAATGTGGACTGCTGGGTGTGGACGGCATACACACAATTAACACATTGTTTACTAAAATGCCAGGTAGATCCTTGGCTGATAGTAAGTCACAAATGTCTATTTTAGGCAGTTTTCCGGATTTGCTTTTGTCTGCCAGAATGTCTGTCGTTCTATCTCTGACTTTTGCGATTGTGGATGATTGAAGAGCCCATTAAATTGTTCACCCCATGGTTTTCTTCACAGGTGGAATTGATGTCGAGTGCACACCTAGATGTCCAAGGTCTTATCATCGCACAGTAATTAAATCTGCTTCCTTCGCACCTCTCTGGTTATCGATTCTACATTGGTGCCACTAAGACCACCACTGAGTAAAACCGGTTTCTGCTATCATTTTAGCTTGGCTGCTTATTCTCTGCATTTATGGCGCTTTATCCATTTAGATGTTGAATGAATACTCCCATTGCTATGTGCTATCGGAGAATCAGATCCTGAACAAACGGACTCTACCAGAGTTTCCTTCACCAAACCATATGACTGTTGAACAGAAGTCAAGCCTAAAATGTCCCATCCTGCAATATACAATATAATATTTCCTCAAGGATGAGTAAAATATACCTTTTATCAAATCTTGTATCCATTCATTTTAGACGTGTGCGCGCTGTTACCCACTTCAACTTCTTGCTCATATTTATTATTTCTTTACACTTACTGTATTTACCACATTGCACCAGCAACAAGCATTACTGAGTACTGTGTACTCTGATACAACATTGGAGTGGTAAGCATGTGAATTTCACTCACTTTTGTGGTCCGTAAATTAGCATGACAATGAATCTGCATTTGAGGATCTCAGCTTTCTGTCACTTTTATCTTTCAGAAATACATATTTATTTATATTGGGCAGTCAAAAAGGGTCACATTTTGTCCAGAGAATGGAGTTTGAACATGAGCAGTTCTCACTCTGCCTGTATCCACACTTTGTAATATTATGAGACTTGTGTTATGGGATTATGTCTGTGACCACTGAACGTGTAAAGAGCTCATGTGGTTTTGATGGTACAGACTGTCATTTGATGTGTTAAATAAATCTCAGCAGATTCATAATCTACAATCGGTTTCCAAGATCATGTCCAGACCTGATAAAAAAATCTTTCCTCAAAGTATAAATAAAGAGGCTGGGTTTATTATTTTTCGCTTCCC
>JAODUD010000002.1:570700-581939 GCA_026784285.1 Stomatorhinus walkeri | reverse complement strand
AACAGACGGGATACAGCCCCCCAACTCACTCATACACTGATGTATTCTACCGACTGTGCCGACCATCCCTGCAGCACATGGTGGGTGTGCACACGCATGCTACATACAACACGCATCCATTTTCTGTAACCGCTTGTCCTATTCAAGGTCAGAGGGGGGTCTGGAACCTATGGGTGCAAGGCAGGGAACAGGATGGGGCACCAACCTGTCCCAGGGTAGACTCACACGCGCACACCTACGGGCAATTTGGAACCTCCAATTCACCTCAGCATGTCTTTGGATGTTGAGCTGAAACTGGAGAACTTGGAGGAAATCCCACAACGACTTGAGGAGGACATGCAAACTCCACACGTATGGAGTCATGGCAAAGAGTCAAACCCAGGTGCCAGAGGTGTGAGATAACTGCCAACCACTATATACAACATATAACATTAAATACTATACAGTACGTGATACTACAGCAAAACACAACGATGGCAAAATAAACACTAACTATACAATCGACAATATTTGCAAGGCTGTCACCGGTCCAGCGTTCCTGCGCCACAATATCAACTGTGATAAAACTACTTAGTTTTGAAATACTTTTGAAATTTTCTTCCACGATATACAGCTATTTTTCACCTATTTTCTTGCATGATTAAATACATTGTTCAGTCAGTCAGTGCTTGAACGTGCTGCGATGTGACTCGGCATATAAAAGTTTTATACTTATATTATTCAAGCATGCTGTTGTAATAATGTCCGCCTTTTCCATCTAATTATTGTTAATCTGAAATTTAATCCCTCCAATAAATTTTCAAGGCATCACTAATTTACAAGCAATTCCGTGATTGTTACGTCAGAGAACTCGGCTTTTGCAGCCTAATTAGGCGTATGGCAGCTACAAAGTACGACCGCTGCCGCATAAACCCCCGCAGTAGAGTAGCATGCAAAGCTGAGTCCCTGCCTTGCGTTTAATCACTACTTTTTGATACAAGTTATATTTCAGAGTCGTGCTGCTTGACCTCTTCCCCCTATGCAACTGAGGCACATGACTTTCGCTGTATCCTCCCGAACAGGCTACAAGTGACAGTAAAAGTTGAAACAAATAAGCCCGCTTTTCTGCGTTTGCTTTCGCCGTCCCTGCCCGCAAACGCCGGTAAGGATCAGCTACCTGCTTTCCAAACGCCGGTTCCCTTTTTGCATTAACCTTGCAGCATGACCACCGTGCTGCAGGGAGCAAATGCACGCATGCATGTATGTATGCAATGCAACCGCACAGGCAGGACAAACAGCGTGCTCTTCTGCCGTGAACCTGCTTGTCATTGTGAGACGGTGGGGTGAGAGAGAGACATCTAAAAATAAAATCTCCCAGGAAAGCCTCATTAGTAGTCCGCTTCTTTCCCCGATCGGCTCATACTGGTTACCGTTTCCCCACCAGTCCCTGCCTGTGTGCGGAGACGAGGCGGCGGTGCGCTCTTTGCCGGCGCTTTGGCGCTTAAGGTAGGGGAGCCCTTTCGGCGTCAGTCCGCTTTTTGTTCAGCTCTCTTACGGCGCTGATCTACGCAGTGCCTGGCAATCTTTGCTTTTTTCCCTTTTCTTTTCTTTCCCTCCCCCTCTGGCTCTTGCCTTCCGTGGGAACCAAAGTGGGGATTGAGGCACCTTAATTGCAGATCGCCTGCAGAATGCTGATGCGCGGTGTCTGCATGTGTTTCTGTTTGCTTCCCCATCATCGGCTTTTCTAGAGGAAAAAATGCTTGCTGTTGCTTTTAATCTTCAGCGTGGAAGCAGGAATAGTGACTACTGTGGTGAAAGTTTAACCGAACTACTGGGAACTTTTAGTTTAAGACCGACTTGTTCGTCTAGTTGTTTTTTAAACTTATGTTTTGTGCAAACCATACTGTTAGTTAAAAATAATATCAAGAAGAACATTGTAAGGTGTTACAGCCAAGATATTCCTTGCTGAGTTTTTATTTATAGATGTAGATGGTTGGAGGTGTACTGTATAAGGATTTAAAATGCCTGAAGCTCTTGCAGTGCCAAAGATTAATTTGCAGAGTGCATCTGGTCGGATTGGAATAAATTAGAAAAGGCTGTGAATGCATAATCAAAATTTCTGTTTATACATGTAGTTTATTAAACTTCGAATGCATTTAAAAATATGTCCAAAAGAAAGTCCAGCCACTTGTGAAACTGCTAAATGTCCTTTTGGTTTATTTATTGTTAATATAAAAAGAAGGTGGACATATTTTCCATTTCTGGTAGTGAATAACGATGTCACTAACCACCAAAATTGCGTAAATAAAACGATCAAAGCCATCGATTACAGTCTTGCTGGTTCTGTTTGCCGTACAGGCGGTAACACTTTACTAACATTTCTGAACAGATTTATTTAAAAAGAGAGAAGTGTTGGTACTCTGTATGTAGCTATATTAGTTTTATTAATAGTGTCCGTACTATTAAATAGCACTTGGTTAAAGAATGTTGCCTAGACAGTTAAATAGAATCTTTTTGTATTCGTTATATTTACTTAATAATGGTTTAAAAAGTAACTGGCACAGAGCAGGTTTTGAATATAAGAATTACTACAACCGAAATTAAGAGCTTGATGAGTCACTCCTGAAAAAGCAAAATCATATTCATTTCAATATCGATGTACTGTCAATTAAATCTCATTTGCAGGCACAGATGAGGGTCGGAAGATTCGCTTGAATCGTAAATAAAGATGATGTTTGATAAACAATTCTGGTTAAAGAATTGTTTGGCTCTTTAATGATCTTAGACAACATATATCGATAATGAAGGGCAGTCACAAGTGATTCACCACTCCCAAGCATGTATTCCTATGCCTTTTAATGGATGTTAAATGTGGTTCCATGTTTGCATCTATCAAATATCCTTATTTAAAATAAATTTCTGTAAATGTTTCAATAATGATTGGTTTCTGTAAATATGCACAAATATATATCCATGTTCTGTGACAATTAGGCTTTGGTATGAAGATACTGAGAAATGGAGAAAAAAAATCTCCAGTTCCTAACACATGGTACTGTGTTGCAGTATATGTTGCCTAATGTTTAATTAAATTATATCAGTTTTGTCAGCTGTTCTACTTATTGAAGACTGGTAGTATGCTGGAAAGAGCAGGTGAGATGTGGTATTGTTTTATCATATAGCCCTAGCTGAAGAGATATAAACAAACTTAAAACACTGAAACATTGTTTAAACCTTGCACAATAAAGTGATATTGTTGTACAATTAAAACGTAGTATGGCTATCTACTGTATCTAGTCAGGTTTTATTATGTAAATGGATAATGGATCTGAACTTGTTAATGTTTGCACGTTGACCTTTCATAAAAGTAATTAAGGAGGTGGACTTGGAATCGTTTTAAATCACGCTGACACTGTTTTTGGACAGTTTGCTACTGGGCAGAGTTAAATCGGGTTTCGTTTTTGATTGGGGTGGAGAGGTTAGGTCTCTGACACGTAATATTAAACTGCTGGCTAATGTGAACGATAATATGAACATCATTCATCGGAACCTCAAAACTGGCAAAATTGTTCCCAGCTGTTTCGTTGCTCCCTATAAAAGGGTAAAGGCTCAGTGCAGTTTTTTTTTAATTTTCATTGTTTTACTATTTTAGTGCAAAAGAATGATTGAAGTAGCACTTATTAAATTAATGATTCTCATGGTGCCAGACCCCCAGTTTTGTACATCCTAGTAAATATGCAGCCGGATGCACAAACAGCTCCTTGCCTGTCTGACTCCCGACCTCGTGCAGTTAAGGATGTCACCCCTCATAAACCTGGATACTGACTTGCTTGGTGAGAGACAACACTGAGGTATTGAACTTACAGGATGCTGGTATTGTTTATTTACCTAGAATACTGTGTTGAATAAATAATCAGGGCACAGATACTTCATGTTTAAGGACTGCTGTTATACTATGACCTCATAATACTGTGTTCCAATCTATGAGTATTCCTCCAAAGTATTCCCCCTGTGCATCCTTCCTGTGTTGCTCACTGAAGCTGACTGCTGTGGGATGAGATGACACCACCCAATGTATCATCATGTCAGACGCCGAAACAGTCAGTAATATAATTAAGTTGAACCTGAACTTGTACAGTTTAGTTGAACGTTATAGGTTTTGGTGTAACAGATCTATGTTATCTATAGTAGATAGGAACAGGTATTATAGATACCTGACAGTAAGACTAAGTCCTCTCTTCTCTGCTTTCATTTAATATATGATGAACGTGGCTGGGTTTGTGCTCTGGGACTTTACAATACCCCACGCTGAGGACAGACTATTTGTGTTATAATTGCATCTTGGCATAATGTGTCATTTAATTCATTGCCACTCCACTTAACGTACCTGAGCCTGTTAAGCTTCTGCAGGGTGAGATGACCTGAGAAGGGTGAACATGAGAGACCCGGCACAGAATGAAGCCTAAATCTTTTAGCTGAACGCTCAGGTAGTTGTGCTGTACAGCTTAAAGCCGTTTGTGGGTATCTGTGTTACTTTTTATTTCCATAGAAGATTCACTAGTGATCAATCTGCTGGACACGCTTGTGATACTTTCCAGATAGAATAAGACTAGCTCTTATCACCTGAAGGTTATTTGTTCACATCCCAGGCGCCTGCATATTCAGGTTGAGTTGCTCATCTGAAGTAAGTTCAGTACTGAATATTCAGTGCCGCTTCGGAGAGCTATATCACTATTAGACTTAGGCTTCAGTTGGTTTGACCAGTGGTGGTGGTGTTGAATTCCCTTTACGTGTTAAAGATGTATGATTCAGGGGAATAGGGAGAAGTAAGCGTGGTGAATATATTTCTTGTCATGCTGGTGTTAAGCATGTGTCTTTGGCTCATTACCTCAGGTTTCTTTTTAATGCTCCTTGTTGAATTTTCACGGCTTAACAAGAAAAGCTTACCGCTGTGCAATCTAGTAAAGGTGACACGAGGATGGACACGATCGCGTTGTTTTAATCACGTTCCCCCTAGAGTCCGCTCGCCGAGCCGTTATTACATCGTGCGCCGATCTTGCCCACGTCAACCGCTGAAGGCACCGAGGCGTGAGTTAGACCTGATTGAGGCGCGGGGCGCGATTGACGGGCGTCCTGAGGGCGGATGCTGATGCACCTTCACGCGCGGCGGCTAAGACAGCAGGCAGGCACGCGCCGAGGGGGTCTGCTGCGGACAAGCGCAAGAGGAGTGACGAGGAGAGACAGCTGAGAACACGGGCAGCAGAGTGGCGTAACGTGGGGCTCGGTCCGATGTCAATTCAGCAAAAAGACTGCGCTGCTGTACAGGCTAACGCATTTATATAATAGAGAATCACTAAAAGTAAATAAAAAGTGAATTCGCCAGGTGAAAAAATATGCCTATATTAAGTGAGCAGAAGTGAGAAATTTTAAATTACTCGCAGTAAGATATTCAACAGCCGATCAGCCTATTAATATGGACAATTTATTAAAAAACTTTGATTTGATGATTTACATTTGATACAGTTTCCCATACTGTGTATTCTGTCCATAAATTATAGGTATGTGGGTATAGATGGATAATTTGCCTTTCATTGGTTTAACCTTTTTAGTGTGATTTAATGGAAAGTAGGGCCTACATACTGAAAAAGATGTTTTTAATACGTATTAGATTATTCACACTTGCAAACCGAAGTAGTCTATCAACAATGCATTTTATAAATAAACATTTATATGTAGGCCTATATACCCCTGTCTTATTCAGGTTTTGTCTTAAATACAATGGCATAGACACGAAATGTGTCATATTTATAGATAAAGGAAGAATCCTTTGACAGTGGCAGAGTGGTAAACAAAGAGTAAATGCGGTGCTGGAGGTCTTTCATGGCTGCTTAGAGAACAGCTGGAAGGGATGCACTGTAACGTGACATTCCAGTTTTGTGTCGGAAGGAGCCGAGGATATGAAATGAGAAATGTCAGTATCGCGGGTGCGTCTTTTAGGGGAACAAAAGTAAACACGTCATGTTTGAACTCTCCATGCAGATAAGAAGGCGTATGGATGGATGTCCGATAGACTTGTGTGCATTATTTGTAAGTACAGTGGGAATCCCCGTATCCAAGGTTTCAGTAACTGTTCTTTCAGTTACCTGGAAAAATAGTTTGAAACTTCCAGAAACTGGTTATAAAAACCATTATTTTCTTTGCACCATCATAACTTTATACATTATATTTTTTCATTGCTGTATCACCTCTTGAGAATTAGGCTAAAGCTTTTCAATCCCTTTCATCTGAGAGGAAGAGTACAGTAATGTACAGTATAATAATGTACTGTGTTATTACTGTATGCTATTTGATGGAGGCGATATCTTATCAATTTAAGATAGTTTATCAATTAAGCGTCTCATGTATGTTGGCCTACATAAATATTTTTGTTTTACTTGTGGATGCATTTATTATATGACGTTGAATTAGTTTCAAAACTCGCGCGCATAAATACCACAAGCGCGTTTGCTCTCGCGAGCAGGAAACCCATCCTCACTACGCGCACACGTCTGCACAGCACGCGCTCACTTGACAGGTTGAATAATTGAGATTGAGACCTTGGGGACGAAAACAGTGGTTGATTTCTCAACTTAGTTGGTCGCTTTGAATCCTATGATCGGCTGTTTGCTTTGGAAGAAGATAATGATTACTGACCAGTCGATGAGAATACCATTGTCATGATGTCGGAGCGAGGAAATCTGCACTAATTGCACTAATTTAACATCTTTCCACATTCGAGGTGGATCAGACACGTGTGAGTGCATAATTAAAGCGCCCGATTGCAGGAAATTTCTCGCTTCGTCCTAATGTATATAAAAGTCACTACAGAAAAGGCAGTAACACGGAGAGCATACGCGCGCGTGCCTTTTATATGCGAGAGTTTTGATACTCATTAAACGCCATTTTCTTGTTTATGCTAGATTTAGGAGGCATAGAACAGATTTCGTTTGTACGGGAATATGCTAGGCTGGTGGCCATCTCTGAATGGTTGTGAATGTCAGTACTACGTTACTGAACACGCCTTACCCCTATTACCAACAACTGGGTAATTCATGGCATGCGGAATGAAAGTTGACAGCACTCATCTACACAGAAATGCATGCAGGTGTGTGGGGAAATATACACAAATGAAAGGAATATAGTTTTAACATTAACATCAATCTAAGTGTTTGTGAATTTTAAGAATTTTTGGCTTTTTTTCTGGTAGAAAATTCACACTGTATGTAAAGTTACATAAACAACATATATAACATCATACGGTATATTGGAGAAAATTAACAATTTGCATTATACTCTGAAAGTGACATTCCAGTACATGTTAAAAATAAACATCCAAACCTATATGAAGAAAATTAGCTGGTCTGCAAAAAACACATTACACGCAAAACACGCTGACTATTACATAGGCAAAGTGCACTTTTGGAAATTCAAAATGTAGTTAAAGGTTAATTTTAAGGCTAAAAAAACACATTTAAGGTCGATGGCATGAGGGTTAATGAGGTAATACTAATACTTCTGAATGTTACTTACGTCAGGGATCACGGATGCTTATTCTGGGCTGACAGCTTCAAAGGCTGAGATGGGGGTACAGGGGCTAAGCTGGCATTACTCAGAACACTTTACTTAATTAATCTGTATAGTAGGGTCTAACGAAGAGAGGCATAGCTAAGAATAAGCCTTCTTAAGGCCTATAACTGAGCACTGAGTGGTCCTATTAAAAATGAGAATGTCAAGCATGTGGTCAGCTTAGTCCATACTACTACACTTGGTTGCTGCTAGACTGGTGTGTCACATTACCCAATGAGCCACACCCTTACAGCCATGACATCATCATCACATTAACCAATGAGCCACACCCTTACAGCCATGACATCATCATCACATTAACCGATGAGCCACACCCTTACAGCCATGACATCATCATCACATTAACCGATGAGTCACATCCTTACAGCCATGACATCATCAGGCTGTGGGTATTCTTTTCTTTCCTGCTCCAGGTAAATTGTAGTAGAACAAAATCCATTTTCAGTGTGCTGATGAACTGGTTTAACATGAACGGTTCAACGGGGAAAGAAAGATCCAGAGCAAGGCTAAAGGCTATCCCCGGCGTGTGTTAGGAATAAGGGAGTGAGTGTCCTTCAGAGTTACAGTCAAAAGTCAAGGCTACCCGGGAGTGTGTGAGGAATAGGCAAGCGAGTGCGAGTCTCAATCAATTCTGCTGCGAATCCTATCGAGGGTCTTTGTGAAGACTTGAAACCAGCTGTGCACAAGGCATCCCAAAGCAACCTGAGCACTTCTGCCAGGGGGAACGGTCAAAAATAGCAGCTGTTGATGTTTGGAACTTTACAGCAAGTGCAGAAAATAATTGCAAAGAATGCACTCTGAGGATTTATATAAATCCAAGCTTCCATCATCGCATGTATCAAAATTTTGTTTTGGTGACAATGATTTGTTTTAAAATATCACTGATAGCGTTTACTTTAAATACATGTCATTCCTACAACCTCCCTGACATTCACTCCCAAAATAACCCTATCTCAAAACGAGGCAAATGGTTTTCCTTGCATGTACAAACAATTCAATACTTATTGGTAAAATTGAACATTAAAACGTCCAACAGTGTTGTGTCAGGACCTGCTGAATTTGCAAATGCAGCAGCTCGTGGGGAGCTGGATTCATCCCCTGCTGTGATTGACAAGACTCTGACACCAGTCTGTGGTTACCAGCTCCCGTCAGGTTTGCGCAGCTGAGAGACAGATATAGGTTGACGTGAATTCCCGTAAGGGATTTGTTCCACTCTTTGAAGCCAATTAGGAATCCACGCTGTATTTCTCAGTTAGCTTTGCAGGCTTGGAATTCAGATTTTGAATCAGATAATTATTTATACTTCCACTTTTCACTAAATGAGGGGTGATTATGTAAGGAAAGGGCAACAAACCCCAGTGGTCAGACCTAGCGGTTTAATTTGAAATGGATTAGCCCATCTATGCATTTCTCTGTATGGGCTATTTACATGGCTGTTTCTCTGGCTACTTATTTGGCTTTTAATTTAGTTTACAACCATCCTTTGATTTTCTGTACTCACCTGTCATGCTCTTTAGGTCTCGTTCCCTGCCTTGTGCTCATAGGTTCCAGGATGGGCAACCCTGAAAAGGATAAGAAAATGGATGGAATATATATTAAATATATATATATATATATATATACACATACATATGTATTGTACATTTTATATAAAAATACAGGTAGATTTATGGAGCAAGTATACTTTTTTGAGTGGGGGGGGCAGATCTGATGGTATGTTATTGGTGTTTTCAGTATCAGGTTGCTCATTTTAAAGTAAGATAATTATGATCAGATGCAACCAGCGGTAATACCATAGTACCATGCTGTAACAGCTTCGGCTGCTGGCTTGGTAGTGACAGTCCTGGTCTGAATCTGTGGTTCCCAACGATTCATGCGTCCCAAACCCTCTGGCTACATTACAAACGTCTCGTATTCCGCTGCCAGCACACCTGGTTCGACCATAATGGCGTGTCTTCAAAAAGCTACCGGAGGTATGGTAGGAATAGAGTAGAGCAGGATGTGCGGAATGCCCGGGGGTTCAGGAGACAGGCTTGGGTGATTTACAGATTTAAATAATGTCACGGTGTTATCACACTGTCATCTAACCCAAGCTTACACTTGGACAGCTTGCCTTTGATTTAGCCTTTCTGTTTCTCCGCTTCAATATTTCTGACAACATTGATTTTAATGGGTTTTTTTAAGGTCTTGAGATAAAAGCTCCATTCTGATGTGTCACCTCCCCAAAGTATCACTCTGCATTGATTTCTAGGGTTCAATTTGGGCCCAATCAGTGGATTGCCCAGGTCCCAGAAACCTTTAGGTGACCCAATCCATGAGATTTGGTTTATCCCACTTTGCGTTTGAGCGGAAAAGGAAATTATAACATCGCCTCTCACTGCACCTTTTCTTAATCCCCAGTTTCTGTACCTAGGAGTGGGCTTTGGTAAATCGACCAGCATATTGCATGTGTATGCAAGTATAGGTTGTTCCATTCATCAAAATGTCACCGTTGATGGTGTGCTAAATTAGCCATGTGTTTTCGCCACCAGACCTTTGCTAATAAATCCACCTCTAAGCAAGGCTGTTTTTTGGGGTCTGCTCCATAACCTTGGGTTTTCCACTGTATGACAGCGTATGTCGCTTTGTAATTTTTCACCTTGCATGCTGCCCGATGCCCTGCACGTATGCATTTCTCTAGGGCGTGTATTTCACTCACTGCACGTCATCTCGCAGATCACAATAAATAAAATCCATCTGATCAGTCGAAGCAGACTGGCACCATCAATCCCAAAGCTATTGTTGAAGCCAAATGTTGCTGGGAGGTTTGTTTGCAATTCTCTCTGTGTACACTGGATGGCGCATGTCATTAATTGGATCTTACAGGTACATAGGCAGTCAATGGTAACGTTACGGTTAGATGTTTGACCCCAGAAAGGATTTATGCCTCTACGTTACGCTATGCTATGCTACACTATTGTCACCATCACCACTGTGTTTGTACTCTGATGCCACGCCATGGTTCTTGTGGATGAATTTCACGTGGTAGACCTGTCTACGGGCTTGTTTCTAAAACAGTGCTATGTCTATAGCATGTAACATCAGTGAGACTGATAATATCTACGTCTATAGCATGTCAGCCAGGTCATTCCTGAGGCCGATGCACCTCAGTAGTTCAATTAGACCAAACTACAAGCTAGTGTAATAATTTCTTCCATCCATCCATTTTCTGCAATTACTTATCCTATTTAGGGTCATAATTGGTCCACAGCCTATCCTGGGCACAAGGCAGGGAACAACCCAGGATGGGGCACCAGCCCATCGCAGGGCACAAGGCAGGGAAAAACCCAGGATGGGGCGCCAACCCATCACAGAGCACAAGGCAGGGAACAACCCAGGATGGGGCACCAACGCATCGCAGGGCACAAGGCAGGGAACAGCCCAGGATGGGGCACCAACGCATCGCAGGGCACAAGGCAGGGAACAGCCCAGGATGGGGCGCCAAGCCATTGCAGGGCACAAGGCAGGGAACGACCCAGGATGGGGCGCCAAGCCATTGCAGGGCACAAGGCAGGGAACAGCCCAGGATGGGGCGCCAAGCCATTGCAGGGCACAAGGCAGGGAACGACCCAGGATGGGGCGCCAAGCCATTGCAGGG
>JAODUD010000002.1:547902-563713 GCA_026784285.1 Stomatorhinus walkeri | reverse complement strand
TTCCTACAAAGTACATGTAAATGTCCACATTAATCCTCTCTCTCTCTCTCTCTCTCTCTCTCTATCCATCTATCTATTGATCTATCTATCATGAATTCCCTTTATATATGTCTAAGCATTATGTATGTATTATACTAGCATGTTACCCTCTGTATGTACAGTGCTGTTTTTCTCTCCTGGAGCACTTACATCAAGAATGACATAAAAATCAAAGAAAATCTATCCTGTCGAATATAAATTGGTTACTTCTGCAAAAATGTCGCTATACCTAGGTGTTTCCTGAACATTTTAAATTGTACCCCTAAATTGTGCAAAATTCCTTTAAAAGCAAAAGCCATGTGTAGTTTTTAGCGCTGGCAATCTTTCAGCATTCTACACACTCTACAGTACATTTATGTCTATCTGTATTCTTTTCTTCCTCTGTTCCTTGGTTACCCAGAATTCATAGGCTGCTTGAAGAATCCCTATTTGTGAGGCGTCTAAATTGGCAGCATGGTTAATGGCTTTTTTTCCTCTCCCTATACGTGTTTCCTAACTTCTATTAGCGCCGCCAGCTTTTGCCTCAGCTCTTTTCAGTCTGTGGAGCGTTCTAATTAATCCATTCCGGTTGTGTACTGTACCTGTTCAATTAGGAGGGAGTCAGATAGTCCCATTGTCTTGCTTTCAGAGGTTTCATTGTCCGCAGATGGAAGGCTGCAGAAGCTGTAGCGCCCTCTGCTGTTTGAACCAAAATAGCATGCTCTAAAGTAACATCCATGAAGAGGTGCAACCCTGGATGGTCACATTGTTTTTATATGAAGTGTGCTTGGACTTCTGGTATGAACACTATGCATGTGTTTCCATAGCAATTACTTTAGAATTAACTACCTTTTTTTCAATATTCAGTAAGGGCACGGACAAGGCCAGCTACCCCCAGGCTATATCACTTAATTATTTTGTGTTTCATCCTTTTTTTCTTTTCATTTTATGTACTTCTCAATTATGGTATCTGAATAACTTAGAGTGACTGTGTACTGGTTTAGAATAAACTTGCATTCAAATAGCATAATGCTCCTGTTTTACCTTCATGTTTTAGGTACTATTTCAGGTATAAAATTTAAATCTAAAGTTTATCAGATCGTATGTTTGGAAAAGGTACAAATAACTCTGAAAGCAAATGGTTCCTTGACTATGTGGTTACCATGGGAGTCAAGGTGAGATGTTTTCATGCAGCTTTCTCATATAGAGCATTCATTCGCTAATCAAACTATATATCTTATAATTATATCTAATTATATCTATGCAGAACAATAGGTTAATTGATTTTTGAAGATATAACAATACATCACTTGCACACTTATTTAAGTTAAATATGCATTTTACACTCAATGTAAATTAATCCATGCCTTGGTGGTAGAGAAAATTATTATATGTTTGCATTTGAACTGTCACGCCGGGGTTCGCAGCGTGCCTGGATGTAGGCAGCGTGGAGCAAAGCAAGGTGATAGGAGGCAGGAATATTCCAAGAGACGGGGTTTATTTACCAAACGACACGGGGTAAACGCTACAATACATCACAATGACAGACCTAGGGAGACTGACTCAGACGCAGACTAAATACAAAAGACTAACAGGAAACCAACAGGAAACGCATGATCACAATCAAACGAATGAACGACAGGTGCTTTCCATCAGGGATTGAACATGAGGAGTGAGGGGGTGTGGCACACACGGGGCACGTACGGGCGGAGCATGACAGAACCCCCCCCCCCCCCAAGGCGTGAACTCCGGGTGCGCCTCAGGGAAGGGACGGACGAGACGCGGGCAGACTGGACCTGGAAGACAAAACCAAAAACAGGTTAACAAGGGACAGGGAACAGGACAGAGACACAGAACAGACAGAGGGGCAACAGCCAGGACATAAGACCACACAGGACAGGGAACGCAGACAGGCAGACCAGGAAGGGAGACAGAGCCGGAACAACGGGAGGCGAGACAAATGGGCCAGGGGTGAACGGAGGAGGCACAGGGGGGCTAAGAGCAGAAATGGGAGGAACAGGGTGAGGAGCAGAGACAGGGGGCCACACAGGGAAGGTCGGAGGACAAGGGGGAGCCCGAGGTGCCCAAGACAGGCGACGGGTGGCGGCAGGAGGAGCCGCAGGCGAAGGGGCAAAGGGAGCAGGAGGGGACCACAAGGGGAACACAGAGACGGGACGAGGAACAAACGAACGAGGGACAAAGGGAACCGAAGGGGGATCCAGGGGAGGAGACGAGGGATCCAAGGGACCAGGGACAGAGGGATGGAGGGAGGAGAAGATGCGGCAGGCGAGGCCATAGGCCGAGCCGGCCAAGGCGCAGCCGACCGACGCACTGGAGGATCAGGGACCACAGGGGCCCGAGGAGCCAACCTCGGGGCACCCGTAGGCGACCGCAGGACCGAGGGTGGCCGGCCCGAGGACCGCGACTGGACACCGCCGTGGGACCCACAGGCGACCGAAGGGCCGGAGCCCCTGGCGACGACGGAGGCCCCGGCACCCCAGCCAGGGCAACCGAGGGTGAGCCAGGGGGCAGGGCGGGCGGGACCCGGACCCAACGCCTGTGCCCTCGTCCCTTACGGGACACTGACAGGCGAGACATCTTGCGGCGTGGTCTGGGTCGTGGTCGGGGCGGCCCCAGTAAGGATATCCCCGAGGGGTTAGCTCCGCTTGCCGCGGTGCTCTTTCCCCGAGGTCCGTCATTCTATCACGCCGGGGTTCGCAGCGTGCCCGGATGTAGGCAGCGTGGAGCAAAGCAAGGCGATAGGAGGCAGGAATATTCCAAGAGACGGGGTTTATTTACCAAACGACACGGGGTAAACGCTACAATATATCACAATGACAGACCTAGGGAGACTGACTCAGACGCGGACTAAATACAAAAGACTAACAGGAAACCAACAGGAAACGCATGATCACAATCAAACGAATGAACGACAGGTGCTTTCCATCAGGGATTGAACACGAGGAGCGAGGGGGTGTGGCACACACGGGGCTCGTACGGGCGGAGCATGACATGAACAAAATCTCATTCAAGATTCCTAGGCTTGTTTTTGTAGGTCATGTTATGTAGCCAATAATATGTATATCCAGTAATAATACTGTATATCCAAGCTTGTTTCATATAATGTGCAGTGCATTCCTAAGGTGCTGTTGTGCAAAGCCAGAATGGCACTGAACACACACACACACACACACACACACATTATCTGTTTGGTTGGTTGGTCAGTCGGTTGGTTGTATGCAGTTCCTTGTCAAATGTTTTGCAATTATATGCATTCCACCATCTGAAAACTAACTAGTAGGAGTTCAATAATCTACACGACATTCTTTTCATTTTCAAAGTTAAAAGACAGTTATTTTCAAAAAGCAATGAAAAACGCATTTTAATGCATAAGGCCTCACCAGGTGACTTACCTGGCAAGATATGTGTTAAAACCAGGATGTAACACAGAGGCTTTCCCAGCCGTCATTAATGGAAGACCAGCGTTTATTAATAAGGCTGACCATACAGGATTGGCACCCAACACACTTAATGATACTGTTGTTCTGTAATTTTATTTATATATTACTTTATTGCTTTATGTAACATAACTTAACCTAATATGTGGTATTGGCTGGGAAATTACATCCATCCTTAATAAACATCCCACATGCACAAAAAGCTGTACTGATTTGGTTTTTCTAGTATTTATGCTGTTAACATTCAAGGTGGCTGTTTACTCGATTTTTTCATTTTTGGCCTATTTTTGCATTATCAGTCCAATTTAATGAAAAAGGAAATCCTTCAAGAGTGGCATTTTTCTGGTACCGTGTTGTAATGCTGTTACTCTTTGGAAGAGGAGTTTAACCTGGTATATTGGGACTGGCTGGGATGTTTTGGGATATCATTTAATATAGTGAAACTGTGACCCTGGTGACCAATATTCCTCAGCTTTGAAGTACCGATTGTTGGAAGCTTGAAATTTTGCAGCATAGAACATATCACATACACACTGTTTTACCTGCAATTTTAAAATATATCCAATACCTATGATATGCATCTGTAAGGAACCAGCAAGCAGACTCAGGGGTACAGAATTTGTTACTAACCAAAACTTTACTGAAAATCCAAAAATCATCAAAATACAAAAGGATACCCAACACAAGAAAATCCTGGGCCCAATAAAATGAGGTCAACCAAACAGAATGGAACCAAAATTAAAGCATAACGTAACCCAACCTACACTGAACATAACTGACCGACCTCCCAAATAACACACTGGGGGAACATATATACTGGGTGATCAGTCCAGCAACACACATAAGGGGGGAACACTACCATAACATTTACACCTACGTACCAATCACTCCATAAACCCCATAACACATTTAGCTCATCAAATTATACAAACAATTTTATAAAGAAAAACTAAATCAAAAAATGTTAACAAAAATATAACAAACAGCTATGCCAAACCCAACTCCCCACCCCCCTACAGTGGGCACCTATTGGTACTGCCCATGGGAATTTAAAGGGAACCATGCCAATTCCAGCTGTTTGCCCGTCGGACCAAAAAAACGTATGCAGCACTTCCAGTTGTTTCACTCCAGGTAACTGCAACCTTGTGTGGCCATCTCAGGCCATCACAGCATCCAATATCCAGTAACAATCTAAGATTGATTATTTTACAAAAAAATATTATAAGCATTCAACAATGGCAGATTTGTTTTTGGGAAGTGTGAAAATTCATTTATGAAACAATGTAAATTTGAGTAAAGATTGAATTAGACTAGCTGTTTCACTACATTTATGCAATATTGAACTGCTGTTCATGAGCAATTCCCATGAAACCCTAGAGAGCTTAAGTAAATCTTCCAAGAGTGATAATAACAAAACGAGCCCAGCTAGTGTAGAAAGTTGGTGGAGACGTGGTCCAGCAGGACTGGTGGCTATAATAGTTGAGTTACAGCTAATGCCAGCAAGAACAGTGCAGGAGTTTGGTCCGTGTCTCTCTGCCAAAACGAAATAATTCTGGAAATAATCTCCTCCTTAAGAATTAGTCTTTAGATCTCACTGCCTCAGAATGAGAGTTAGAAATACCCAAAAAAATGGTCAAAACTTCAGAGGAGAGCTGCAGGCATTAAAAATCCAGAAAGTTGAGCTGTGGTATACCGTGGATACAAATATAATCTCGTTACCACTGATATGTATACAAGTATAAATGCCTAGGTGCACAAAGCAGGGCTTGCTGCCGTTTTTCTTTCAATGGACTCATTCAACCTCCAGGTTTGGTTCATCACATTTTTCCACTCCCAAAATCAGTTCCACTTCTGATGCTACAATGAATAACCTTTGCGATAACCTTGACAAAGCATACCTGACAAATAACTGACTGAAAGCATTTGAAAAAGAGAACAACTTGAGTTTGTTCATTACATTTCAAATTTCAAAATTCAACTCCAAATGGCTGAAGTTCCTGGACTTTGAAATGGTCCGGTTGCAATTTGTTCACATCAGAATATAACATTATCCTTCAAGGTTGAATAATTCTAATTGCCCATCATATCAGTCTTGACAAATGGGCCCTAAGGCAAAGCGGTAATAATAATTGGTCAATTAAGTACTTGTAGAAATGAAAAGGGAAAAGACTAGGGCCTTTTAAGCTTCTTTTTCAAGGTAATGATGTGGTCCTTTTCATTCCTTTGAATAAGGCGTATTGTGACAGAATTTTACTTTATATTGTTACTTTGCAATTTTTTTACATTGTCAAAGAATAATTAACTTTCATTAAATATTTGAACATTATGATAATTTGTTAAAAAAAGAATCTGTATATTTGTTGAATGTTTGCATCTTCTCTATTATTAGATGCTCAATAAACTTATATTATTAAAGTATCTGCTGTTTTTTAGCTTTGTGGATCAGAATTTATTTAATTTAATTTATTTAATAAATTATTTTCTAGCTGCTGAGCTACGATTACTGTAAATATCTATAATTTGCAATTTGGTTATTTTATATATTTTGTTTGTCCGTCATTCTTTGTATGTTGATGTTTTAGTAATCTTGTATTTATTTTGTACCTTTCAACGTATTTGCATCTCATTGAAAAAAAGAATTTTAAGTACAGTTCAAATATATTCATAATGTAATAGGTAAGAATTTACGAAGAACACTTCAGGTTTTTGAGGGACTCTGGATACTTTTTTTTTTTTAATTTTCATTTAATTTAAAGGTTTTTACAGAGAATATGTATTTTATTGCATCTATACTTTTTTCCATGTTTTTAAACTATTTTGTGAAGAAATTCAAAAGTTTTATGGGTCTGATAATAGCTTATCTTCTTTTGGCAGCAACAAGTGGTTAAATTTATAGCTGCTTACACCAGTAAGATGCAGTTCTCATAAAATCTGGACTGAATGGTTGCTTCCTAATTATATAAGAAGCCAACCAGCTCCGGAGCATCTTTTATTGCAGGGTAAATGAAGTTATTCACAGAGGCCGTGTAAAGCTCACTTGCTCATTGTCGGCTGATGCGTTCAGATTAACTGAGTGATGAATATCATGGCTCTTCAACCTTCAGACCAGTTACAGCTTGAGATGTAGGGGACCTTCCTGTAGGTCTGAGGGAAACAGTCCAGACATACATAGTCAGAAGCTATTTCGCGAAGGTCATCTTAGCGGAGCTTCCATTTTTTCATTCATTTGATGAACTATGTGTTGACATTTACTTTGTGGTGTGTGCGCGCCACTATGATCTCTGCACATAACATGTCACTATATTGTAAATGGATCAGGTCCGCAAAGGAAATAAACTTTATGACGGTTTATGCTTTGAATTATTTGAAAAACTATAAGGAGGGTTGGATCTCAGGCCGTATATTGTCTATAGCAAAGCAAACAAATAAACAGAAGTACAAAGGGTTTGCTGGATAGAGTCAAAATAGCTTATATAATCAAATAATAAGCCTGTGTCAGTAAAAAGGAATCTTTCTAATAGATCTACAACAGCTTTTATGTCAATGTGCAGATCTTGATATACAATCTAGGTGGCTTGTATGTGATATTAATAACTGGTTAGGTAATCTACACATTCAGCACTTTTGAAAGACATATGTTAATGCAGAACAGCTTGTAGTTGTTTTTATTATTATTATTGTTGTTGTTGTTGTTTAAGAAGATTTGCCTGGAAAAGGTATTAAATCAGGCTTCACGGTAAGGCCAATTTGATGAGTCCTTTTCAGCACCTTGTCAGAACTGTGTTCTACTGGTAAATGAAATGATTCTTGCTGCTGTATTCATGTTGTGGAATCCTTGCAGTACATCATTTTGATAAACTTGCCAGTAGGAGGCCAAACTCAATAGACCCCTCTAACAAGCTAGGATAAGTCTATCGTTTGTTGAAAGGCATTTGTAAAGCCATCCTAAATCACACTTAATGAAGCCATATGTCTTTTTCTTCTCCTCTTCACCTTTAATCTCTTATTGACAAAGTGTGATGCTTCAAAGATAATAATTCAAAAGCCTCCTTTTGTAGGAGTAACAAAAAAGGTTAAGAAACGGTAGAGCTACTGACAGCCGTACAAAGCGGTTCTTATAAAATTGAATTTAATTATTGCTTCTTGTTTATAAGAGAAGTTGAAAATCACAAAAGGCCCTTTTTATTGGGAAGTAAATAAGTCGAAAGCAATTAACAGTGAAAACGGGTGATGTGGTTGAAATAAAACTGTCTATACTGTAGATTTCAACTTTTGTCCCATCGAAGGACATAAAAGGCCTTCTTTTTATCATGCTGTAATTCTGCTCGCCCGGAAGTTCATCGAAGATGGTAGCTTCAATGAGGTTACAGCGAAGCTGAGCGAGCATGCTTAATGCCTCCAGGTTTGAATCCCTGTCACACTTCAAAGGTGTGCAGTTCATGTGAACTGAAATGTGTTGGCCAGGAAAAATATCTATTAGTTGAACAAAAAATAGGTAACTGTGTATAGGTAACTCAAGCTTGCCATGTAGTTATGTGAAGAGGGTGGGGGTTTGGTAGGGGGTTTGGCCTCCTGCTACCTCAGGTGTGATTGGAGTAAGTCATGTCAAATTATTTCACCCCCCACTGTTGTGGGGTTGCAGTTACTTAATGCCTGATTCCCATGGATTTGTCTGCCTCACGGAGATATTTTTCATTCTCCTGTTTAAACCCAACTACTGCAAATGATTTTTGTATCATGTTAAGCCATACTGAGAAAGACCCACCCATCCATCCTTAATGCTGCTAATCCAGGATTGGGTCACAGTGCTCAAGACAGGAACAGCCTGATCTGGATTGCAGGTCCATCACAGGATTCATGCTCTATCTCTCTCTCTCTCTCACACACACACACCTACGCACACACAGACACACACACACACACACGTTAGTATTCAAATCTTTCTGGGGACCGTCCATTCATTTCTATAGGACAAAACCCTAATCCCAACCCCTTCCCAGCCCTAATTTTAACCATAAGTAATCAAACAAAATACGAGACTTTTGTCATTTTTAGTTTTTAATAGCATTCCCAAGTCTTTGTGGGGACCTGAAAAATGGTCCCCACAGCATCAAAAATTTCCCCATTTCTTTGGGGAAAAACCCTAATCCCAATAATGTATACATTTCTTTTGTACTGTGGGGGTATATATAGAACTATTCAAAAGTAGCACAAAAGATTCCTGTGAAAACACATAAATATTGACAATGTGTTAATACATTACAAAGCCCTGTATTGCCTCAATACCAGTTATGTTTGTTTCCCTTTCTAGCAAACATAGTCCTGTCACCCCGATTGACTTGGCAGCACTATGATAATTGATCTACAAATGCATGAGCCAAAATCCAACTCAGGCTAGTAAACCCCTTCCAAACTCCATCTCATTATTTCCACTGAATAGCCTCTTTCTTTGGTTTACCAGACTTAGGCCTCATCGCCTTGCCTGATTTATGCTAACTGCAGTGAGCTTCGTATTTCGAAGTGATGAATTAAGCAATAGAAACACATTTAACAAGCACACAATTTCCTGCCTTCAAGGCTTGTTTACTTCATAGACACAGCACCAGTTCAGTTTGTACAAGCAGAAAATGCATATAAACCAGAAAAACACATGCAAAAGACTATTTAGAGTTGCGTTGTACTTCCTCAAAATAGCATTTTCCACCTTCGTCAACTATCAAGTATTTTGCACTTTTTGTGGGTACTGTATCCTTCTTCGCCTTCAGAACTGTATTCCATGAATCGCATTTTGCAGCAGTGGGTAGAACTTACCTAGTAGGTAGCACAAGGCAATTAGTCCGCCATTTCACTTTTCATACAATTCCATCGTAGCTTAAAAGCATTAAATCAGCAGATGATGCAGCATCAATCAAAAGTCTGGTCGTGTCAAGCCGCCTACAAAGGGGAGCGATAGATTGTCACATCACATGACCTGGCCACCTAAACACAGTAGAAATGGTTTTGGAGACCAGAGAGTGAAGGAAAAGCAGCCAATGAGTGCTCAGCATTTGTGGGACCTCCTTCAGGACGGCCGGAAAAGCATCCCATGAGGCCGCCTCATGGAACTGGTGTAGAGGAGACAGTAGGGTCAGCCAGTCCTTAGAGTGATTGGGGTTAAGGGCCTGGTTCAAGAGGCCAACGGTGGATTACTCTGCCAACCCAGGGATTTGATCCGAAAACCTTCTGAGTCCCATCCCACAGCATTACCCCCCCCCGCAACAAAATATAATTTTTTTGTTTATGCACTGACCAAAAAAGTATTAATTTCATATATATTACTTTATAGTTTTTATATCTTTATAGTTATTCTTAGAAGTAGAAAATACTGCAAATTAACCTTTCTATGGGTAGATGTGTAAAAATTTTGACTGCTAATGTATGTTTTCTGTTTGCGCCGTTGTTGTATTAAGGTTGCACAGTATTCGGTGACCATCCTATTGACAAAATGGAGTGTGAAACTGTACAAGACCCATACAGCGGGCGACTCTAAGCCGCCTTTCTACTGGAAAGAAACGCAGCAAAATCGAATCCGTCAAAGAAACACGTGCACCCAACACCTTAACCCTAGGGAGCAGGCCTTGCTCTCAACGGTCGACATTCAATACATATAAGATGTGGTGCCCAGACTTTAATCAGAAATGTTGGTGCTGCAGGAAAAGTATCCATCACCAAAGTCTTATGAACCTGCACTAATTTAGTAGCCTTCAAAGTGCTTCTGAGGCCTTGTTACTGACGTCTGAGCCGCCACAGAGCAGCAAATGCCATTGTGTTGATGTTTTTGCATACGTTATGTAACATCTGACCTTCAGTTATTTTCATATGTTTTCAGCTTAATATAGAATTGTTTTTCCTGAAAAATTTGAAAACCATTCATTTAGTATTAAAAATCAGTCATCAGACTATAAAGCAAACCAGAGAGCCATTATACAGTATGTAATTTGCACCCATGACACTCCACAAATAGTGTATATAACCTTTTAATAATGGACTACAGTAATATTACTGTTTGGTCTTTTCTCTTATTCTGCGCTATACATTTAGACATATGGATGGACTTTGTTTCAACATCAGACTTCAGCCAAATATACTTTCGCCAAGAATTAAATACAGGACATGACTGTTCTCAGCGTTGTAATGGTCTGTGAAAAATGATTTATAAATGTAGTAATACATGAATAAATGGGACAAAATGCTTGTTTTTTGTACATTTCAGCTCATTTAATACCAGGTAAAAGATTGAAAAGCTTTCAGAAAAGAACAAATCCTGGACCCTAATGTGTTTTAATGTAGATTTTGCCCTACATTAATGCAAAGTGGGAATGATGTATTGCTAACTGCTTTATCAGTGGAAGCATACAGCCCTACTCTTTCTAACATCCAAGAGAGGGGGAGAAAAAAGAGAAAGCGACAGAGAAACGGATAATGGAGCAGAAGTACATAATTAGTTATAATGTGTGTGAATGTAATTTAAAGATCTTCAGACACTTCCTAAATTGACTTTACATCCACTTTGGAAGTGTGCAGCCCTATTAACGTGCCTGAGAGAGACCTGGGGTCGATGCCACATTTTTCACTTTGATGTAGGTTCCACTAATTTAATCTGCGGCGCATCACCGTTGCACGTATCCCAAGGATATCGGGACCTTTAACAGGCCGGTTTCTCAAAAGTATCCTGGAACTGAAGAGGATCCCCTTTCACCAAAAATGGCATTCAATTCAGGCGCTCGATGTGCCGCCCCACGTACAGTCTGGAAAATCTCAGACCTTTCAAGGTGTATTTTTGTTCACGTGGAAACCCTGGAAACTCATATCCTCGGATCCCAAGGAAACTGTGGAATGGAAGTAACGAGGGAGCATTGGTATTAAAAATAAGGTGCTGTTTTCACATCATAGAAACTCCTCAATAACGAAGGATAGTGCTGAAGCAAATAAATAACAGGTGGTTTATGTCAGGGCTATAAACAGAAGAGAATGTAGGGCGAGACTGGGAAGGAAACTCTTTTGGATTTGATCCTCTTTCTGTCTATCAATACCATGTGAACACATGTACGAAGTAGCGAATAGTTACACAGAGAACTTCAGTTTTTTTCTGGAGAGAAGAATTCCTTTCTGATTCTATATTGTGGTAACCCAAATGAGTGAATACTTATTATAATAATTGTAACAGGAAAAAGAAAAAGTTTAAAAATAATAAAAATAGTTGTCGAGTTCAATTCCCTGTTTTTCCTGGAGAATATAAATCAGGCTGTTTTTTCTTGAACCCTGTTTATTTATATTTTAAAATGGCACCAATGCAGTGTCTGGTGTGCTTAATGAAATATAGTATCGCTGGGCGTCTTTTAAAATATAACATTAATGATGAGTGGGTTTTACCATGACCTTGGTTGGATAAGCAGGTACTGGAAATGTCTAGATGAAGTAATATATGGGTAAACAACTCAAGCTTCTTCTGTAGTAAAATACCTGAATTAAAAAGATGAAACCATGCTTTGGATAAAACAATTTTTAAATATGATAAATGTCTTTCCACCACAACTCTTGTTTCTTTGTTTATTTATTTATTAATTAGTTAATTATTGTTTCCTGTAACACTCTTTTTTCTTTATTTCCATGTGACGTGGGCTGAAAATAATATTGTATACAGGTAACAAGATGCCATCATGGAGATTGAAGAAGGCTCTTTCATGTATGACAATTTCTGAATGAATAGACTTTCCTGGTGCTTAAGGTCATGTTGACTCTAAATGACCAAAACACAAATCCTAGCTAACAGCTCCCCTCTTCTAAGCGCTACTGTAAGCGCGGATTTGAAGCTAAGGGTGCAGTTTAGGATTGGTGGTTTAAGAAAAGCTGGTTTCTTCTCAGCAGTCAGTCCAGTGTAGAGTTTTTACACTCCTCATAAATGTCACCTGAAATAGTATTTTAAGCTCTTCATTGTGTTCATAGACCGGCCTGACATTTCAGTTATATTACCTCTCCGCGATTTTGGCGTTCAGCTATTGTAGCTTGCTTGCATTTCCCATCCACTGCCAGTGAGGCCATCTCTTGAATGTTAGCCACAGGTGAAACAAGTAAATAAATAAATACATTAATCACTTACACAGCAAATAAAAAAATAATAATAATCAACCATAAGGGCATGCTGCGGAGATGTGTTGTTTGTGGAAAAATAAAAATCAACAACAGCAGGAAAAGGAAATTTAAGAAAGCGTAATTGTAACATGCTGTTTCTTCCTTACAATTCTGCTTTCAGAATAATCCATCTATTTAAGTTGACTTAAATATTTTTTTCCCTAGTGGATAAATGTTGCGTTGAAGCAGACAAGTTATTTTCCATATGGAAATCAGGGTCACACTCAGATGCAGTAATTCACATCTCTGTGTTTTAATAGTCCGATTTGGCGTCAGCAGTGGAAGAGTTTCAATGCAGTAGACAGGAGAATAATCCTCTTTTCAAGTCGGCTCCACTCCGGCACACCACAAACAGATTATGTTTCAGTTTCATCTAGGCAGCCTGCCACTCAGAGGTGCAAATGTACTTTTTTCCAAGGGAAATTTGGTGATTTAACTTAAGATGGCGCATTTGCGATTGTTGTGATGTTTAGCCTAATTTTAGTTTTTGGGAGAAGTCTGATTCGGTGCCGGAATGCCTCACTTGTTCTTAACTCCTTAGTTCTTTGGTTTAGTGGTGGATTTTTTGCTTCACGACACTTTCCTTCCCCTTGTGACACATCTTCCATCCCCTCACTTGGAACCGCACGTGAAGGCCAGCTGCCTCGTGGGCATAAGCAACAGGAAACATCCATGTAAATTGGCCCACTGATGATACTTGCCACACTGCGACTGCCCCGATTTGAACACTTCAGCGAAAAAAAAGAAAAAGAAATGTAATCCAAGATGTCAGCATAAGTAAATATATTCCATGGACAATGACAATATTGTGTTACGCCGATCGCTTGTCTCACTGAGTCCCTTGACGCCAAATGACCGCGTACCTCAGGCGTCGTCTTGTGCTCTAGCGCTCTGTAATATGACACTGATGCTTTAGCACTGTGTTCAGCCGTTTGAGATTAACCACATGTTACATCATACAGCATATAACAAGCAGGCCTTTATGAAGGTTCAACTAAGTAACAATCATTTGCATTTGATGTCCTTAGTGAAGCATTTACTGAAAGATATACTAATTATTGTTTGGTTGTTTTGTCGGTCACGGAACAGAGAGTTAGGTTCATGTGACCTTGCAATGAACTTGAATTTCAGACTTCCATTTCTCTCTCGACGGGCCAGTGAGTTTTGCTTGGGGACCAGGTATGTCACTCTTTTTTTATCTACTACACGTTTGTCCCTGCCTTTCTGGCTCTCCTTTGCTGGGTTTGCAGATCTATTGCTGCTACTTTTTTCTGGGTTTGCATTTTTATTATTTTTCTTATTTCAGGTTCTGTCTCATCCCAGCCCCCCTGCCCTGTCCTGGTTCCTGTTCCAAATGCTTCTAAAAAATGGTTTTCTTTGTTTGCTTGTTTTTTTTTTCCATATCAGTTTCTATTCCCAAACCCTGTGGCCCGAGAGCTGTGTCGCGGTTGATGTTCCAAGGTCTTCTAGTTTTCTTTTTGCATTTTAGTTCCTTTTCCTTGTACCAGGTGGCCCAGTCCCCGTGTCCTGTTTGGTGTTCCAAGGTCTTCTAGTTTTTTCTTTTGTATTTCAGTTTCAATTCCCCAGTGACCTGGTCCTCATATCCTGGTTCATGTTCCTAGTTACTCTAGATTTTCCTTTTGCTTTTCATTTTCTATCCCTGAACCCTATGTCCTGGTTCCCATTCCCAGCTCCTCTAGAATTTTTTTTCTATTTCTGTTTCTTTCCCTGCCCCCTGTGGCCTGGTCCTCATATCCTAGTTCATGGTCCTAGATACTGTATATTTTTTGCATTTCAGTTTCTATCTATGAATGCTGCATCCCGGTTAGTGTTCTTATCTTGTAGTTTTTCTTTTGCATTAAATTGTCTATCCTTGTCCTCTGTGGCCTGGTTCCCATGTCCTGGTTGGTGTTCCTAGTTTCTGCATTTCATTTTCTACCCCTGAACCCTGTGGCCCGGTTCCTGTGTCCTGGTTCCCGTTCCCAGCTCCTCTAGATTTCTTTTTGTATTTCTTTCCATTTCCCCTGTGGCCTGATACCCATGTCCTCATTCATGTTTCTAGTCACTGTAGTGTTTTTTTTTTGTATGTGCATTTCAGGTTCTCTCATGCTCCTGCTCAAAGCTCATGTACTTATTTTGTATTTCAATATCTATCCCTATCCCCTGTGGCCAGTTCCCCATTCCCCGGTTCCTCTTCCTTGCTTCTCTAGTTTTTTTTTTTGTATTTCAATTTCTAGCTCTGTGGCCTGCATTCATGACATCAGAGCCCCCGACACAGTAAGCAGTCGCGCATCCTGACAGTTGCCTGGGCACTGTCCAGTGGATTTGGCAACAGGTGGTTGGAAAATCTGGAATCACGGTTAGGGCACTTCATTTCAGCATGCTCTTTGAGCTTTGTGGAAGTAAACAAAGTGAGTTTCACCAAGGGGCCCTAATATGTTGTGTGGCCTTAACTATCCCCTGGTTTGTAATTGTCCTCATTGAGTCTTCAAATGATTATTATGTACGGGCTAATCATGCGCAGGGTCAAATCGACAGACAAAGGGGAAAAGCGATAGAGGAAAAAAATAGATATTGAAGCCCATGTGGGACAAAACACTTTAATGAGTTGGAGCTGTGTCACGTGTGCAGATCGCTGGTGTGCCGCTCATGGCCAGAGTCCTTCCCCTAATCTGCTGAGACAAAACAAGCCCTGCCTGGTTCCGCTGAATCCTCAGCACAGCTGGAGCGACCTCGCCTCCCCATCTGACAAACCAGAAAATTAGTTTTCGCTGGAGAAGAGAGCATTACAAAGTGAATCTAGATTAAAGCGACGGCACTGCGGGAGCCTGTTTAAGGAGAAGCGGAAGGTGATCGTTTTATTAAGAGACCTCAGACCTATAAGCCTACCTGCCCCCCACACTGTGTGAATAGTAAATGTGGTGGCGGCGTGTCTCTCTGAATGCCATGCACTGCCAGGCACCGTAAGGCTAAGGCGCTATGAAAATACATGCGGTTCCGGCAAATATTTGTGTGGATCTGGAATTGGAAAAGACAGTGTTTATATTAAAAGGGAAAATGTCTGTATAAGCTGCCAGTGTGACCCGGTTGGGAAAAAAAAAAAAAAACACACTGTTTATGTAATGTTTGTTTTCATCATTTTTCTCGTGGGCGTACCTGACATT
>JAODUD010000002.1:517461-545509 GCA_026784285.1 Stomatorhinus walkeri | reverse complement strand
ACGGATGAACGGGGCGTGTGCTGGGAACCTTAAACAGCCGGCACGGAGGGGAGGCAGATCAAATAAGAAACAGGCCCCCCCCCAATAAGCATATCAACATAAAAGCTTGTTAACCAACACAGATGACAAATTCGAAGCCTTTGCAGCTCAAGCAAAATATACCCAAATTTATTGTACCGTACTGAAATGGAGGATTTATACTAGAAAAAAAGGGCCGTGCCTTTAAAAAGGAACAGACTTCACTGTCAATATGTACAGTACTGTACTGTGTGTTCGGATCAGTATACCCACTGAATTATGTTTGAGCAACCTCTCTCCCGCGACTCCCAAAGCTTACATAGATCATTTTTGTTTTGGAACAGAGCATGTGGAGAGCAGACCGGCAAAAGGCTGTGGAGCAGCATGTATATGCTTGTTTTTTATACTACACAGGGCGTCGATAGGTCAGGGACTCACTATACACATCATCTGAAGACACATTAAGCGAATGACTAGGTCTGGTGTAGAAGGAAAGAATGTTACAGGGTGGTGAATATTTCATTCTGTTTGTGCTCATTATTCTTTTCAGCCCAGGAGAGGGTTTTATGCAGTGTTTTTAAGTAAGACGCTATGTTGGGCAGAGGTGAGCAATGTTACAGCACTGGGCAAACTCCTATTATCATGCCACAGGAGATAATTTCACTAAAGTGTGTTCTTTAACTTTCTATCTTTTGTGGTGGCAGGATAAGGTTGATCTCCTGTACTACAAGAACAGAAGAGAGAGTGAGCAAGTTTATATTTATTTATCTGTAGAGCACTTTTAAACAACAAGAGTTGAATACAAAGTGTGTTTCGGAGTGGATTTTTAAATTGCAACTGCATTTGCCATCAGAAGTGATGAAGTGGTTATGTTAGTTAGTTAGTTAGTTGTTGGTTGGTTGTTGGGTTACTTTAATGAAGACACAAAAATAGGTCCATAGCAAGGATAATACATTGTAATTACAGGCTTACATAAAGGCTAAAAGCCAATAGTTCCACAAATCAGAATAAAACCGGAAACTCGGGTTCGTCAAAGACAGGATTATGCTGTTCTTAGAGTCCATTAGCCTACACACGCAACTGTACAAGAGGTTCCGTAATACTGCATGACTTCTGGGTACACCAACACCAACATTAACAAACAATAAACTCGCACTGCACCATCTTGGCATTTTCAGCATCAACCTCATCCCATCATTGTGCGCCACAGTGAGTTTCAGCATACTGCTTCGTTTGTAGAGCTTCCCTAGATGGGCAGTGTATATAGGGTTACAATATGCTTTAAAAGGTGCAGTTTTCACAGAAACAGAACACATCCCAAACTTGCATATCAGCATGTTAGCTAGTGCATCCCGATAAGCGACACTGTCTGTAGATGTCCACATCTTCAGTCAGATCTTAAGATATGTAATGTCCAACTATGTTATCAGATTCAATTGAAAAACATGCACGTACGGCCCCTGAAAATGGTCTTTATTTCCATTCTGGCTCCTTTGGATCCGTGTGTGAGGTCTCCTTGATCATCTTCCTATCAGCTTGGGATGCCGTGGTTCAGCCTTGCACTCGAGATATCAGATGTACGGTCCTCAGTGGCAGCCAAAGCCACTATCTTCAGCGTTGCTGTGCTTTCAACCTGTTGAGTTCCCCATGTAGATTAAGGCTCGATAAACAGATTAACTTGCCTTGGAGGTCTTGTGGAAGTAGAGACAGAGGTCTCTGTTGAAGGTACCAGGCTCCCGGCTGCTCCCTGCACCGCCGCCCACCAATCAGGACGCCTCTGAGAGCCTGACAGCATCAGCTATTCGCTTTTTGTTTTCTATAACCTGGCACTAGGAATCTGTCCATGTTCTCAGCCGGCAGAACCACCTGTTTGTTATTATTTACACTCCCATTATGTTTATATGTTTTCAACAATACCGAGCCTCTGATATACAGGCAGACGGCGCCAAAATAAACAACAGACATAGGGTGTACGAAACAAAACGTTTTAAGTAAGACGAGGTATTCATGGTTTCAGGCGACTCGTGGTTATTTTCCAGTGTTCAGTACATCTCATTGTTTTTCACCACTAGGCTTCAAAAACAGGACTGTGTGCCTTATGTGGCATCTCCATTAAACCCAATTATCACATTATAGTGTACAAAAAGTGAGGTATTAGCACCCTCATGCGCGAAGGCATGTTTAGCACTGCCCACGTTGTAATTAGGCTGCCGACTGCGTGTATGAACAGCGATATATCCTTCCCAGCAGCAGTACCTTTGTCTGCCTCCTTCCATAATCCTGTAGCTCTCACATTTAATCCGATCAGTATTCCTTCCTCATATCTTTTCATCTGTCGTCTCAGTCTGCACTGTATGGTGAGAGCTCTAACCGGAGCGGGGGGTGGATCGGTGACAGGGCTGGCAGAGGAGAGAAACGTACAGTGAGCGTCGCCAGCCGGTCGTGGCCAAGCGGTCGTCGACCCCGTTGCTGCCGAGAGAGAGGCAGCGAAACAAAGCAAGGCTCGTGGCGCTCTGCGTGCAACTCTTCCTGCATCGCATTCAATGCGCTGGAGCTTCCCGGCAGATCCCCGGAGTGGCGCGGCAAAGAGAACCAGTGTAGTTTGTGACTTCACTGTGAAGTGTCAAATGCTGGTCACATGATTATTCTCGGAGGGAGAAGGACTGGTGAGGTTCATTTAACATTTAAATGGATGGATACGAATGGGCAAAAGGAAGAGGTGTTCATTTGGGGACAGGACTGGAGCAGGGCAGACCGGGCTAAACTTCCGCACACAGAAAACCCCATGAAAACGATCTCATTTGCATCACCGACTTTTTATAATCAGTATTAAGGCACAGGTGATGTGATTTAATGGGCCCCCAACAATACAGCACAACGTATTTAGTTAATTATTTTAAATGTTCACCATAATATAACATTCTCATTCAAAGCCCTACAATGGCCTGAAGCCCATTTAAGAACTGCCTGATACCTCGCTCATTAAGGAAAGGTCACCTGCAGTACCTGTTAGATTGAGTATTAACAAAAGGCTTAAATTGTCTTGACACATTCAGTAATGGTGAATAGTATATGTTATATTTTTTATATTTCATTGTCTCAGTTTGTGTGTGTGTGTGTGTGTGTGTGTGTGTGTGTATGTAAAAATATATTAATATAATAAAAAAATATATATATATATAAAAATGTGTGTTTGTACATATATGCTGTGATTCTTGATATATATATTTGGAACTCCAGTGGATGACATGATATTTTGAAGTTATTGTGCCCGGGCAGGAAAGTTTGCCCTCCAGAGTCCAACATGTGTCACTGTTTGCTGAGATGGGCCAGGTGGTCCAGGAAGCAGCATCTGCTTCTTCAGGCTGAGGGCAGCCCATCGAGATCCTGTCCAGGGCCCGGTAAAGCACGTCCCCTGGGCCCTGTCTCTGGAGCCGTCCCAGATGCAGCTCGCCGCGTCCAGACCTGTTGACTCACTGAAAGTCATGGCAAAGGGAGCATGTCCCCTGGCTGATTCTGGCACAGCTGGGAATTGCTTGGGATGGGGGTGCTATCGGGGGTTGGCTACACCGAAACCTGCTGCTGGACAGGCCAAAATAAACGGACGGGGCTGTCCGTAAGCATTAAGTGTGCTTTCAGAGGGAAAGTCACATGCATCTGGTGACAACTGGCAGTGTTACACCTTCAGCAGTGGCGCAAACAATGCCCTAATTAAACAGGAAACGCATAATATAGAGCAGAATCTTGGATCCTGGCCTGGGTTTAATATTCCCTCTGTCTGTGTGAATGTTTATTCAGCCATCACAGTGCTATACAAATGAGCCCCAGGTTTCTCTGCATCTTGGCACAGTGATGGAGTAGATGCCAGATGCTAAGACACTGATGTAGACCAGCAGTTAGGGATTTTACACTAAACATGCCATGATGACTTCCCACCCAATCTGGTATAATATCATTATCTTTGATTTAGTTTACTGCAGTCGCAGGGGTCTGCTATGTTCAGCTTGCCACGGTCGTCAACGTTTTTTTTTTTTTTTTTTCCTTTTTTAAATGATCAACAGTTTGTTTGGTCGTCCGTTATTGAGCAATCAGACGGGCTCCTATGTGACAGGCATGAAATTATCAGCCAAATTGGGGGAAGGGAAACGGGCTAGGGGGCTATGGGTTTAGGTGGAATAATGGTACCGGGCGTGGTGGCAAATATAATTTTATGCGTGTACAAGCAAATAATGCAGGTGATGTGATATGTATACTGGTTACCTTGGCAACTGCTGAAACTATGCAGGAGAGAATCGATCAAATAAGATATAGACACATACACACCCCTGGACATCCCTTCATTCCATCAACTATAAGAAATAATTATGGTAAATGGGTGGCTAATCTTTCTCCCCCATTATCCCCCATTATTATTAATCCCCATATTATCCCTCTGATTAATCGATCTGTGGATATTGAAAAATATGCTTTTTCTACTCAGAATAGTTCAATCACTTACCAGCTTAACAAAGTCTGATGAATATTACTTGCAAAATGAACAGAAAATGCATTAACATTTCACCCTTAGGGGGGGGGGGGGGCTGTAGGGCTGTTCTTTGCCTGCAGTTTATATGTATAAAACATGGCAGTTTTTTTGCAATATATATGCATATATGGTGGATTGTTGGCTAGGGATCTGTTCCACTAATCAGAAGGTTGCTGGTTTGAATCCTTTGAATGTCACAAGTGACCCTTCTCCAATGGGCCCTTGAGTAAGGCCCTTAACCTGTAATTGTTTCGTCCTGAGTATGACATTAATCTATGTCCAGCTCGGTAAGGAGGTCCTCCGACTTACAGGGAAATTTGGGGGTTGGTGTCCGGATTGGCACTCCAGCCACTGGGAAAAAACTCACACTGGTGCATTCGGACTGGTGTGGGGTTGCACTCAGGTTCCCATCCCTGAGGTGGTTTGTCGTGCGGCAGGTGTGGCAATGCGCTGTAATCAGCATGTGCTCCTTACCTCTCTCAACATATAAAATTGGAAATATATGCATTTGTACTTTTTATATTTAGAGTAAGTTATCTGTGGGAAAGAAAAAGTTCTGTGAAACTACAGACTGTAAAGCAATACTTTATTAATATGTATTTATATATAACACAAGCCATATATAATGTAATTTTGCTGAATTCACAGTTTGTTTTAAGTTCAGCATTCATGTACGTCCCCATGACCTGGTCCTGGATAAGCAGTTGGGGGATAGATAGATATATACACACACTATTTAAATTTCAGTAAAAATACAAGAGATGCAGAGGAAACTGACACAGTGACTGGAGTAATTGTATAAATGACAGGACTCTGACAAAATAGGAAGTACGAATATTTTGCCTCTTCTGCCGTTGGATTATTTGGATTACACACAGGGTGCCTCCTGCGCAGTGCACTTGGAGGTCACCTTGATGAATGTTCCGCGCATACATTTGCATACTCCCCTCCCGGTAATTTGCGACATCTCATAGGAATGCTCTTGTTTTCATGACGATTAATCGAAACGCACGACACGAGCACACCCGTGCCCCCTCTCCTTGCTTTTTATCCTTGCAGATGACTTTATGCTCTGGGATGGGTGCTCCGGCTAAGGCCCACATCTTTCAACTTTCTGCCGTGGAAGTTCTGTGTGAGTTTTCATACATATATAAACACACGCAGGCTCGCATTGTATTCATGACAGCGCAGACAGGGATTACAGCCGCATTAAGCTGAGTAAACTCAGAAGTCATTGTTATGGATGTTATGTAAAAACTATAGTGTATATGACATTGATTGACTATGTAATGGCTGGTTTTTCTTTTTCCATCCTTTTTCAGACTTTCATGAATTTACTTCCAAGCCTAAAAACGTCGGTTCCGTCTTTATTGAATTTGTTGTAAAAAAAAAATTCTGAACATGAGAATAAAAAAAAATCAATGTTCAGTGATCTCGCAAGAATAAAATCAATGTTAAAAGGTCTCCCTTCCTTCATGTTAGGTTCACTTCTTCTTTGTCATTATTACATTTTCTTTAAGTCTTTGTTTAATTTTTGAGTGCTCTATTTTTTTTTTGTACTTTTGCTTTGAGCAATTCAAATGGCTGAAAGAGACGCTCAAAACAGATCACCAAACAAATGTACTTTCCGTTGGATGCTGTCATTTCCTTTCCAGAGGGAGCTCGATGTGGTCACGTGGAGTTAAGGTTCTGAGGATCACTGTGAAAGAGACTTCAAATATGAAAATACTGTAGATTAGTTTTTTCCAGAGGATTATTCCTAAACATTACTGTGACCAATTATGTAGCACTAAAAGCTAGCATTAGTCTACCAGAGCTCACGTAAGCACAGGTTTACCAGTACATTCTAAGAGGAATCTTTGTTTTACCTGTTACGACTGTTTGCATATCGTTAAGGAGATTCATAGGGTAGCCATGCAACAGTACAACTGCCAGGTGCTACCATGTGCAGTTAAAGCCATTGTAAAACCACTACTCTTACATTAGTCGTCAAGCAAACATGGTGTTGAGCTGTTCGTTTTGATTTCCATTCCGAAGGCCACTGGCAGCATGTCCGCATCTCAAGGAGCCTTCTAGAAGTGCATGAAGTGTAGCCTTCTGGAAGAGGACCAAGTTCACTTGCCGCTCTTTTTCTGTTTTTGTGCCAAGTTGAAGTACAATGTGGATAATGGAATGCAGCTCTGATTTGGCGTGAACTGTGTCACACATCTCCAATGGTGACTTGAGATAAAAATTGGGTTTTGAGTTGTTGTTGTAACAGTCTTGGCAAAAGATATAGATCCTTTGCATATTTATTCTGGTTACAAAGATTGGTTTAGAGATTGTGGCTGAGAGATTGGTGATTTGACTAAGTACAGAAATGCAGTTATATTTGCTGCTGCTCTAATGTTGCTGTAGGATGTCTGGATGTGCTGCCGTTCTACATCGTCAATAATAATGTGAACCGTGGCATCAGCTGCTCTATTATAGATGTTTTCATGCTGTGCCTGTGACTCAGCATTAATACTACTAGGAGATCTGTACTGCCCCCCACCCCCACTGTACTACTTAGTACGGTTTTATGGTTTCTTCAACTAAGTGATTTCTTGTTTAAAAGATACATTTTAGTAACAAAGAGTTTTTTTGGGGGGGAGGTCATCCGACCACCTTGGGAGGGACAGTCAGGTGGGCAGGCTGTTCCTCATGTTTCAGGAGCGTATTCTTATTTTAACCCCAAGTATCCAACCTGAACCCTCATACCCCTACCGACCCATTCCACATCCCCTATACCTAAACATCTCTTGTCCCTTTCCGTCTCTGCTGGTTTTCTTCTCGTTCTCTGCTGAATAGGCACATTTTTTCTTTTCCCTTAAGATATTTATTATCCCTGTTCTTAACTTGTGGGAGTTTTACTAACACAAAAAAATGTTCGAATGACAGAATGACAAATGATTGGTTCAGAGAGATGACCAATCAGATTGTAGAGGAGGTGTGTCCAAGCAACTAGTAAAGGCTGGGCCAGGTTTTTTGATTGGTTGGTCACTCCTCTCGTTCTTGGACTCACCTCCTCTACAATCTGATTGGTCAATTCTCTGACCCTGTTCTGCCCCCCCCCCCCCAAAAAAAAAGGTTCCCCATCCTGACTGGTGACAGTTTAACATTACAGTTCTATCTTATGGCGATCATTCATTTTAAACGGAGCCAGTGATATTGCTACGTATCAAATATGACTTCATTAACATTGACATAACATTTACATTAGTTGCAGCTATTGGTCCTATCGCAGGCAAGATAGTTTGTAAATGTGTTTAAAATACCAGAAGGTTGGTTATGAGCAGCTGCGGGTGACTTTTCCAGATGTCCCCAGTCCGTTTTTTGTAAGAATGTAAGATGTTAATAATATAATCCGAGAGCTTACAGCCTGATAGACAATGACCATGGAATACAATGTGAATGATCAACTATCCCCGAGTATAAATGAGCATTGTTGAAATTCAGGCTATGCGATAGAATACTGAAATGGAAATGTAGCTTTAGAATGAAAGTCGTGTTTATCAAAGTGTCTTTAAATCTTGCAATATTTTTTACAGAATTTTTTAGGAGTTGTATCCTGTAATGGGTCACTATGTCTACGAATGTGTCTCCATTCTTCCATACTAAACAGGCTGTTGACTCACTTTTGGTCAGGGGCATCTACAGGGGTGGGGCCACAGGGGCTGAAAGTTGATTGGCCCCGGAGCTCCCCCCTCCTCTGATACTCTCCGATTCTAAACATCTGGTTGGCCCTTTTATGCCCCCTACTTTAAAACAAAATCCTAAAATCGCTCCTTCCTTTAGCCTTGAAAACTGGCTCAACCTGTATAGAAGGATTTTGTCAAAATATCGTATAGGAAGCTGCCGCTGTGCTCCACCCCTCCTTTAAACCAATAGTGAGCCTTGTGAGTGAGGATGCGAAGGGGGGCTTCTTAATCTAATTTATGCCAAATATGTTCTATCGCTTGAATTTACACCTCCGTATTGCCTTCTGCAAAGCAAAATATCTGCGTCATTCAGAGTCACAATTTTCCTGCAGTCATGGGGTTGTCTGATTTTGTAAATAATAATAGAATTTACTTCAAACCTCCAGAACAAAGGGTGGAAAAGGCCTCTGAAAATATATTCTTTTTAATTGTAATTGTTTATTCCTTCTGATGTTGCCAAAATAAGAGGCACTATCCATTGTAGTTGTTGATTCGGAACTCCACCTTCTTCCTAGCAGCAGACCAAAAGGTAAAAGGTTAAACACAGTTCATTCACATAACAACCTTCATTGTAATCTTTCTTGACCATTGTAATTTGTTTATCCTGACAATAATGTTCCATAAGGAGTTCTTTATTGTATGGGCCAGAACAGTTGAACCATATTCTTCCCTCTCAGGTCAAATGAGTGACTTCTGTTATTGGAAAATCTGTCTCATCTGCCAGCTTAGCGCCTCAGACTGTTATGCTATAATTTTGCCCTGTGTTGTCATGGGGATTCTAATTGAATTTAATTATGAATATGATATGGTCAGTGATGGATCCCTGCCATGATCAAGTGGGAGGTCCAAAAGGAGGACCTTCTACTGCACTGGGAACCTCTGCTCAGTTTCTCAGACCATCTGGCTGCGTTACCCCTCAGATGAAGACATCAAGCTGTAAAGTGAGATGAGGGACTGAACTCTAATAGCCCTTTAAAATTCTGCAGGATAGTGTTCAGTGTTCAGCGGCCTTCTCTTATGAAAATTTCAGTTTGAAATGGTTTGTTTAAAAAGAACATTTTGACTTTTGCAGCAATACTGTGTAGATTTGCAGAAAGAGTCTATGCAGTGAAACCAAGATATTAGGGGAATATGTTCTTGTACGATTGCGTCTTTCATAATTTTATAAAAATCTGCTGAAATGAATGTTATTGCGCAATAATTGGAAGCAATTGAATAGTTTGTTTGTCAGCTGTCTTTTCTGTGTTTTTCCTCCAGGGTGATAAGTTTTGAATAATAGAAACATTATTACATAAGCACTTAATATTTTGCATTTGCTTGTTCCGCAAACCATCTGAAAATTAACTTAGTCTTTACCTTCTCAAGGGGTTTAATATTCAGTGTGGTTCTTTCTTATTTTACAGAATGTTACTATTTATGGGGAGTATTGGGTTATTTTATTTTTGTATTTTCCAGTTAGAAAAACAGCATCCAGTCCTTAAGTTTAACATGAAATAAATACAAATTTAATTAATATTACAAGAGTATATATAATTTTGGGGAAAAAGAGTAAGGTAGCTTTCAGGGCTAGATTGTAACACAGGGAGCTGCACCACTGAAATCAATAGATTCCATAAATCTATCTATCTGCCTCTTTTACCTTCCAGAGCCGTTAAGTTCATCACGGAAGGCTAACTCACCACACGTCTTTGAACAAGCATGGTACATTTTATTTTGGGGCACTCATAATTGTCTGTTTCACAGGTTAGTTGTTGCATGTCTGTTCAATACGCATCCATTGAACATAACTTTCATAGCCAACTTTCATAGCCTTGGCATGAGTCGTGATATCCTGAACCAAAGAAATCCTCATCTGCAATCCAAGCATAAGGTTGATAATGTAAACTGTGCCAGTTACCAGCTAATTCTAACATTGTTTTACACATGTTTTCACTTTCCATAATTTTCCACTAACATTTAGGCTATTACGTATACAATGAAATACAGTTAACCACCCAATTGCTGGGTCAAAATGCAAATTGGCTTGTACGCGGAATTTGCAAATAACATACAGGTGTAGTTTCATAGTTTCGTGTCACCAATAGCATGTAGAGCATTTGAGTAAAACATATTTATTGGCTTTCACATTTCGAGCTAATCCATCCAGTAATTGTAGAAATTGTAGAGGTTGCGGAGTGTGGGAGGAGTGGGGATTTAATGGGGGTAGGGGTGACAGTGCTGTGGCTTCTCAGCATCTTTTCTAGTTTAGTATTCTGAAAGGGGCATAATTAATGTGAAAGAAAATTATATATATATATGAGTAGAACACATTTCATTGAATTACATTTTATAAAACAGTCCATGGGTTTATTAAAACATAGATGTACGCCATTGAGGAGATGTCTTATGGTACATGCACACACATATTCTGACACGGCCTCCTCAGCACCCGAGGCCACCATCCTGCCTGTGTTTCTAATTCCCAAAGTATTACTGCCAACTTATATTCTGATTGAGAATAGCATCTTCTGTCTTTCGCCCCTCCAGGATAGTTTGAAAAATAATTCTCAAATCAGATACTGCGCTTTGAGTCAGCACCTTTGTCACCAGAGTCTTTAATGACTTAGAAATATGGCTTCGTATTATGCATAATCTGCCAATAAGTGAATGGATGAAATTCACGTTAACATTTACACGTTAACATACCAATCCTTAAAGCTGCAACAAATGAATACTGTGCTTCCATTTAAAATGTAATCAGTTCTACTTAATCTGAGACATTACTTCAGTCAGAACTTTTAGTTCACTTACGCTTGCCATTATCTAAGGAATATATACATAGCGAGATACATTTAAATTTCAAAGTACAATGGAAACCGCATATAGTGATCACACCTGTCTGGGTTAAATTGATCGCTAAGTCTATAAGCAGATGATCATTATAACCATTTTTTCTTTCTTTATATCTCAGGCAAAATTCCATCTAATTCATATTTCCATATTTATTACATGAATATAAGGTAAAAAAGAAAAAAACGGATGGCGTTGATATTTGCAGCATTTTATTTACTCTTTCAAAATACAGTACAGCTATGTCAAACACTATTCCAATTACAGTACTGTACAAATTATATTAATATAGCTTTTTGTAGTTTCGCTACATCATCTCCTTGGCTCATTTTTCATAAGCTTTGATGAGTCTATATTTGTCATTGAGAGAAAATGACTTTCTTTTTCCCATCATGTTTTCTGTGCACATAGCATTAGCCTTCAGTAGCTAGCCAGAATCATATGGGTTACCACAAGTTAAAATTAGGCTTATCAAAGTAAAGTACAAAAAAGTTGTTTCATTTTCCATATGATATCAGGTTTAAAAACCCAAAATGAACATTGTCAGCAGACTACTTGATTACTATAAGTGAATTGTTTAAACAATATTAGTATAGGAATGATGCTGTCCAAAGCCTTTTGACCCATATAAGCTGTTGATCACTATAGCCATGATCACTATAAGTGGTTTCCGCTGTACTTGATTACAGTAGAGCACTGGAGTACATAGGCAACTTGAAACAAAATTTGTGTGTATGATGATGGGATTATTTAGGCTTAACATCTGCGCACCTTTTCTTACATCTTTAATTCATAATGTAGCTGTTATTGTGAAGAGCAGTAAACAATTATCCCACATAGGAAGAAGCAATTTAAAACAAAACAAAACTCTACTTTGTTTTCTAACAGGGGAATCCTCCACTTACCCATTTCAAAAGAGTGCTTTTTGTTACAGCTCTCCGTATTTTTGTTACACAGTCAGCCGTTTACAAAGTTGTTATCTGGAAATCTTTAGTGGGAAAACCACATTATTGATTTAGGTTATTTGTCTAGAACTAGGAATTCAAATTTGTCACGAACATGAAACTGGTAATCAAAATGTAATGACAGAGTTTGATAGAAAAGTTTAACAGTCACCTTGCACAGGAAAGTCAACAATTAGAAAAAAAAATAAGATTATTTTTTTGACAGCTACATGCTGACTACAGTGTAGTTTTTCAGGGATGCAACACGCCTGACTGTTTTGGAGCTAAATGCCTGTGTTTTGCATACAGTTTCTGTGTCTTTTCCTTTCTTTAGTGGTTAAGCTGTCTGGCAGCATAATGCCATCCCTGCATAAAGGCAGAAATCCTTTTTGATTAGGTGCCGTCTCTCTTGGTCGCTTCTGCGAGAAAGAGTTAAGAACTGGGCTTCAACTTTGGAATGTGTCATATGACCCAGGAGTGCACCCAGTGTCTTTTTCCATTGGTTTGCTGGAATCAAAATGTCAAGTCTCAGGATCTCTTCTAGGCAGACACGACCTGTCCCTCATTTCCCAGTGATGTGTTATCTATGACAGACTACGACAGGCTTTCTTGTAAAGCTACTTTATAGGACTCCTGCCGGAAGGTAAGTAAAGAAGACAAAATATTCTCCGAAATAGAGGGGGGAAAAACCTACTTTTCACCTCACCCGTCTATTTTAAGAGTGTCTAGAGACACACAATTGTTTCTTTAATTAACTGCTATGGGCTTCAAAATGTATCGTTCCAATTAATCATTTTAGTTTTGGGTACGGTCTCCTCAGTTCTGTTTTTGAGAGTAACAGAACATCTTTCTAATCTTCTCCTTTACTATATATAACAAAACGTTCTTTTTTTGAGCAGTATCATGTCATACCAGGTATACACATTAACAGTGCACTAGTTTAATTATGTAATCAGTGCAACGTCTTCCGTTATAAGATAGCTGGAGTTCACCATGCCGCTTATTCTGATCAGGGTTGCGGAGAGTTCAGAAATAAATTTCAAACGGATATGAACTATTTGACCATTGAATTATGTTGATTAATGAGTGTATCTTGCATGCCGCATTGGAGCTCAATGGGTAGCACTGTAGTTTCTAATTTTCTGGGCAGGGACTTTGAATCCCACACACAGATCATTTTGTATGGAGTATATGTGGGGATCCTGAGGTAGGGTTGCCACCCGTCCATTATAATATGGGATGCAACAGTTTATTTTCCAATGTGTTAAGATCCTATATTATAAGGGATTGTTGCTAACTTATCCATAGGGCGTACTCACACTTTGCCCGGTTGCCTTGTACTGTGCCCGAGTACAATTTCCCCACTCCCCTGCTGGTCTGCGTTCACATGGCACTTAATGATCCCAGTCCGAGCATTCATCAAAGTGCGACTTCTTGTGTTGAAGACGACAGGAAGGAAAGTGTTATTGTGCAGCAGAATGGAATTCATGATCATTTTCCTTATTTTGTGGCTTATTTGGAGTCGTTCTGGGCACGATGACACAACACAGGTTTATCACATATGCAGCGCAGCAATTATTTATTCTTGCTGCACCAATAAGAAGATAGCCCCACATTTTACCAAATATTTCAGCATTTGTGCAGACTATTGTTACATGGAATACCAATGCTGAAAAAGTGCCATGCCACCGCATTTTTGAAAGCTGTTTCATATTAAATTTTGCATATTACTCAGTACACTGTTACAGACATTGCTAACCATCAAACCAAACTCGGGGATTAAATGTCTGAACCACTGCTGAAACTCTATTATACCCAATGTCAGAATTGCACGCATCATATTATATAGAATACTAAAATGTCAGCTAGTTAAATATGATCTCCCTAGTTTCAGACAGAGGTTGAGTACTCTGTGACCATCACTCTTTATACTCAACTGGTTGGCTGAAACAAAATCATGACCTGGATTTGTACTCTCTGGACTGGAAATCTCCACCTCTGGGTGTAAGTCGGTGATTGATGTAAGAGATTGTATAATAAAACCTTATTACATAGCAAACAGGCCACATTAACATCATCACACAAGCATCTATACCTGCATCTTATTATGCTACGCTGTTTTAAACAGTTACATTTAAAAAAAAAAATCATAATGCCCTACGTGGAAAGTTACCCTCTTCTTGTGTGCAAAGCATTGTGGGACACAAAAGTGGTAGTGGAGTTCTGTGAGCTTGCATCGATGCTGGCTCACTTCATGAGGGTATAATGGGCTACTTCCCCTAACCCTTGGTGCTTTGAGACACTCTTCAATATAGCAGTGGGTCTCGGGAACACAGTAGCCGGCCTAAGTATGAGATTTTTATTATTGTAATGGCTAAATATATTCTGGGTCAGTTCTGAGGCACAGATATTAAAACTGTAGTACACACCATTACTTTAGCTCACCAGACCATGCTCGAAGTGTGACACAACATTGTCACACACATTTTAAATTCAGTAAACAGCTCATACTACACACACACACACACACACACACACACACACAAACAAACAAACAAACAAACAAAAAAACGTTTTTGTGCCATATCTTCCCAAGCTCAGAGAGGCCTGGCAGAGTTGGGTAATTCAGGTCCAGAGAGTAAAAGTCCAGACCAGGTTTTTGTTTTAACCAACCAGTTAAGTATTACGCTCAACTGGTTGGTTGAAAAAAAACCATGTCTGGATTTTTACTCTCTGGACCTGAATTACCCAACGTCTCCTCCTCCTCCGCAGTGTCGTCCACTCCTTCTTTTACTGCTCAGCTCCAAGTTGGCACTTCACATGTCCTGCTATGACCCTGCAGTCTTTCAGTCTCGTATATCAGGCCCCGCCCACATCCCCCCGGTTCATCTCGGGATGTCCCCGGTTGGTTTGCCAGTATATGCTTTGATCTTTCTGCGCATAGCCAGATTTTGAATCACACATGCTGCCAGAATTCTGACACGGTGCTTCACAGCCATGCTTGGCATGTAGTGCCTGGAGGGACGGGGCCTTTACCCACTGTAACATGAGGGTTAGGACTGTAAATGTATCTTATACTCGAGAATCGGGATTTTACCCATTTATCTTGGATGTCTCCAGTCTCAGTCAGTTTGTCTCTTTTACTTGGAGCAGGTGTGGGGGTCATGGCTATCAAAAAGAATCACCTACAAGCTGATTTGAAAGGATGCCACCTTGAGAGGTTACAGGAAAAAAAAAATTTCCCTTCCTCCGCCTCCATTCTATACAATAACAGTTAGCAGTTTCGTCTGCTTTCATTTGTATACTCTAGGTTATATAACCATTCTGTCTGCAAGTTGGACCAATCAAAAGTAATGCGAATTAACACGTGCTTCTCTTCCAGGCTGGTAGTCGAGTGCAGTCTTCATAATAGGTGTATATAATTTATAGGATGATCACATGTCGTGGATTCATGTCATAGGAATCTTCTAGGCCCTGGTATTATTTTGATTACATTTTCCATTTTACATTTTTGGTATTGATTAGCAGAAACGAAGGAGAAGAATCTTAGCATGTCAGAGAATGTATGTTTTCCTCCATTTTCATTTATATGTGTCTCAACAAGCACCTCTGCTGAACAGCATCTGTTGTCTTCAGTTTGGTGAAATGCCTGGGCTTGTCATTTTTCTTTTGTTTTGTCATTTTCGCCTGTTCCATTGAAGTGTCCGTGTGTGATGTATCTGTCACCACAGCCAAGAGTACGTTTTCATAGCAGGGACATTCTCTGACCTCATAAATATAGCGAAAGCTAGAAAGTTTGCTCAGTCTTGGTCATCTTCCAGGGTTATCAAAGCATTAATCTTTCCTGGTTTTGATCCTTTGCCTGGTCTCTGCTCAGTGCATGGCGGTCCCCAGCCTTCCCGCATTGTTGTTTACTGGGCCGGCTCTGCCTGGCCACCTGTTTCATACGCTTCCCGTGTGTGGTTCTTGATTCCTTTCCTACCCTCACCCCAGTGTCCCTGTATGACGTGGATCTCCCTCCTTGGGGCCTTCGACAGTCCGACTGCTCAGCCATACAGCCCCTGCTGCACTTGCACTCTATTGTTCCCGGAAAGCAGAACATTTCTCTTTGGGTTCCAGGCCTCAGCCCAGCTAAAGGTCCCATCTGTGGCTGGGTTCTTAAATTCTCAAAGTACCCTGAGGCTTCACCCAGTGGGGGAAGGTGTCTGCTAAACCTCAAAATTATTTTCCAGTTTTAGGGATGAATTGTGCTAACGAGAAGAGACTCATCCAGCGACGATCTGACTCAGCAAAATCTCGGATTGAGTACTGAGTACGGCTGAGTACTTCCGCTTTCCCAGGAGAGCAAAAGTTTTAAACTGTAATTCATTATTAAATGTAGCAAAACAATTACTTAATGTACTACTTTACCACCAGTACTACTACCAACAGCAACAGTGATAACATTTTTAATATTTTGTAAGATGTGTTGTGAATCTAGAAAACTGGAAAAATTTACATTTAATTTACTTCTTATTTAGTTTAGATTTCTTCCTATGAATTGAATGGTATATGTAAAGATATACTGCTAAATTTGTATATCTCTAATTCTATATAATGTCACTCAAAGAATGCATTGTAGATTTATTTACAGAAAAACTCATTGAATACTGAACTGATTTACTGATATATTGAAATAAAACATATTTCAAAGCCTTTTATCTGATTTATGGAAATCTTGCCATTTAGGGAGGCTAGCTTGGCATAAAACAGAATGTAGCGAGGAAAGGCATACCTGATAACAGCATGGATGCTTTGTTCCAATCAGGCCCCTTTCTAATCACGGAAAGATATGCGCGGGAGCAAATGCGCACGCCTTACTCCGTCTTTATCTTATGAAAATCTCACAATCTCTAGCACTCTGTTTCCATGGCAACCGCATACGCGCCGATAAGGGTCCTGACGGCCGCTTATTTGCCGGGCATCACTCGGTCTCCGCTTTACTGTCACGGCCGCGAGCACCCCTCCCATCCGCCAAGGCGGGGAAGGTGTCTCGCGTGTGCGCGCGTCTGTGTGTCTCATGGTGCGGCGCGTCCCTCGTAAATTAGAGGACGTTGGTCTCGCGTCACCTTCTACCGCTTTGTGAAGGGCATGGCGGGCGATCGATGCTGATGTATGGGCGTCCACGGCCGGTGGAGGCAGGCGGGGGTTTGTGAAAGGGTTGACAAACTTCCCAGTGATTTTCGGCACACCTGATAGAACAGGGAACGACTCACGTTTGGTGTCAGCAGTAGAAACATTATTGTTAAGGTGGCTGCGAGGATAATCTATACAAATCCTTGAGGTAGACTGGTTGTTTTCTTCTTTAAAGAATGGTACATTTCAACCTAAAGAAATAACCACATTTGCACTGTTAGAAAGCAGGCTCTTATATTACGACGGACGGAAAAGTTGGAAAGCCCAAAGCCAATATCATAAATCTCAGAGTAAATTCCTTGCTCTGCAGCCTAAGAGGTAATTAAAGCATGATATTTAGGACCTTTACACTACTGCTTTCTTCGAGCCTCTGAATTGTTTAATAGATGACTGGTTTCTGCAATTGTATTGTGATAATTAGCTCAAAATAATCCTTTCATCGTCCCCACAGAATTGTATTGTACTCCCTAGCAATGTACTGTGAGGCATCCTTAATGTCTCAAAGGGCTCTTTGCTTTTTTCTATCTATCTATCTATCTATCTATCTATCTATCTATCTATCTATCTATCTATCTATCTATCTATCTATCTATCTATATATCTATCTATCTGTCTGTCTGTCTGTCTGTCTGTCTCTCTGTCTCTCTGTCTGTCTGTCTGTCTGTCTGCTTGTCCGTCATGCTAAGGTTAAAATGATCGATATGGCATAATAAATACATCAAAAAGCGTTAGAAAATCGTGTTCATTCAGTTACAGCTCCCCAAGGCTTGCTAACCTTACATTAATGTCTTCAGGACACTTTCAGGGGCATCGCAATGGTCTCGCCGTAAGCCCTGGGTCAGGGCGGCCAATGACGTGCCGTCAGCGTGCGCCGTATCTGCATCGGCTCGGGGCACGGCGGCTCGCGCGTGGTGCGTATTCACTTCGGGGTGAGCAGCGCGGGAGCGCGTGGGAGAAGAATAGGGAAAATGCTGGGGAATGCTGAAGTGTGACAGACATGCATAAAGACAGCACTATGTAAGCAGCACCGGCGTCGCCTAGGAAGTCTTATTCAATCGTGTGCTTCTATATGACTTCATCGGTCGCCTGAAAGATATGGCATAGAAGTTCACCACCACTCCAGAATAGCGTTTTTATAACCAATTACATAATCACACTCTTCTGCAGAGAGATTGCACATTTTAAAATGCCACGATTAATGAACGATTTAAAAATGTTTTAAAAAGAGTTGCGTTGATTACGAGCAGAAATGGGTACACGCGAAGCAGGCAGACTTTGAGTCTGACACCTTCGCCTCGGTAGAAACCTGCACATCTGTTCCGTGTCTCTTCTCCCGATACGTTTTAAAGCCTGTAGGTTTTCTCTCAGATAGAGAGTGCTGGAGTTAGCAGGCCCACGCTCAGCTTAGGTGTTAAGTCCGTCAGTCTGCAGGCGATCCGTGCTAGTCCCCGTTTTCTGTTTGTTGTTCAATATTTATCTCGTTTTACACGGAACCGTTGGCTAAAATTTTTTTTTTGGTTGTTTTTTTTCCAGCCAATGTATTTTCAAAAGTAAAAATAGTGCCATATCTCAGGTTTAGTTTAATTACTTCTATAGTATTGATATATATTACTATATAGAAAACTGGACACGTAAAAGAACACAGATAAAGACAACTGTTGTAGTAACCGTCAATTTCATACGTGACCTCAACATTGATTTTTGCTTTGATGTGGTTTCATTCCATTACTGTATGCATACTGTATTCCAGGTTAGATATGGGCAGATACAGCTGCCCATTCTCCTGCACCTTTTAGACTAAGCATCCTACAGGCTTCTCTTGATCAAGTGTGTAATATTTACTATGGGGCTCGGAAGTAAATTAGGTGGGATGTGACTTGATCAGGCGTAACTCGACTTAAACACTGTGGTTAACACTGTTGTCTCACATCATTGGGGATGACGTTTGATTCCCTTGTCTATGTAGGTGCAGTTTACATGCCATCCCCTTCTTTGTTTGGGTTTTCGCCCAGTGCTCCAGTTTTTCTCGCAGTCTAATTACATGCAGTTAGGTAACTTGACATCTCTAAATTGCCAGTGGTGTGAGTATACGTGCGTGTTTGCCCAGTGATGGACTGGCATCCCACCCAGGGAGTCCCCTTCCTCATGCCCTGTGCTTCTCTGGGACAGGCTCCCTGTGATGCTCTACTGGATAAGCTTTATGGGAGATGGATGGATGAGTCATTGAGGAGGATATTCTTGGTAGCTAAGATGTTTTTGAAGAACACTTTTATTTCTCCAGGCCAGATCACTCACAGAGCGGCTATGCACCAGACAATCCACATTTATGCCTGGTGCAGATTGGTTTTAGGGGAGGATACTCTGAGACTTTAAAACTACCCTAAACATGTCAGTGTGTTAATGAAAAACAGTAATACAAAACACAGATAAGCAGTTCACTGCACTCAGGGCCTTTACATAAAACTTAGCCTGAGACGGAATCCCTTAGCAATAACTTGCTGTGTTGTTGGAACACAATTTGTCTCTGCTGTGCATATTCCCCGATTTCACGAGGGAGGACATTCCGCACAGAGATGTGCTTAAATTTAATTTGCAAAAGTCTGACCCTTTCTGAGGTTTTAAGATGCAGACATTCGACTGCAGAGCTTGTAGCTGAGAATCCGCACTGGTATTTGTTGGCAATTCAGACGTCGGTTCAACTTGAATACATCCAGTGTATGTCTGGCAGCCAGTTGGCAAGGTCACGCCCCTGCCCCTGTGTGTCCCAGCAGTACTGTGGACTTGTTACTTCAATCTCAGTCAGATGCAGTTAACGAGGACAATTTAAGGCAGGATTCAGGCTGAAAGGGCAATTGCTTTAAACGGCCCTTGGTGGAGCTGAGAATCTTGTTCTTGCTCTAATGAAGGTTCTCGTATTTCTTCGGGTAAAATGGTTAATGAAAGCACCAAGACGTTTGAAGTCAGTGTTGAAACATGTCTTCTGTTTACTTTTTTTCAGGTGCCCACTTGGATTAACCTGAAGGCTGTTGAGAAGTTTCTTCGTAAAAGTGAGTAAACAGTTTTGCATCCGTTCTCTGACTCATGCAGTCTGCCCTATAGGTTTGAGAGAATGCGACAGTGTTAGTGTCTATGTATCAACTAAAGATGTGGTTTTGTTGATTGAGTTGATTGATGGCAGCTTAAATACAAGGGATTGAAATTCTGGAACGTATGAATCTCTTACGCCAAAGGCACTATCACCTGCCCAAATAGTATAGCACTGATCGGGAGCATCACAAGAGACTTCTGAAAAGGACAGCTGAGTCTTTACTAGAGGGGTCTGATTTTTATGAAAATAAACTAAACTAATTAGTGTACATTTATTATGAAACATGCCTGGAGATGCCCCTGGTGTTTAAACGTGCGGGAAGCTCTCAGTCATCAGCAATACCTAATAAAAATGCTTTAAAATTGCTTTTAATCATAGTCTGAGTGGGAACAGACCATCTTCTTGGGATAATGCCAAATGTCTCTGGTGCAGACATGTTGTCCTGTGCCTGCTGGCGCTGTCCTAAGCTTGTGTGAAATTCATAAATGTAACTATATAATGCATGTGTGCATATCATTGTTAAATAAATCACAGGAACGAGATCATCGTTCCTCTTAAACTCTTCCAGCCTCCAGATATACACTGATTGCAGGAAAAAGATGAATGTTCTTGTTTTGCAGAGAATTGTTTGGTTAAATTTTTTTCCCTTCTTCTCAGTTTGAATTTAATTTTGTCAGTTTTACCTGCATTGACATTTGCTCTGAACTTGCACCGTAATAATTTACAAAGTATCATTTTAAGGATGTGAGGTACAATGGTTGCGTAGCTGGAACCGAGGCTGTGGAAAATGAGGTGATATGTCACAAGAGGACTGGTGCACATCTACTCTACTCTGTAATGCTTCACAGCCACACAGTCAGCCGCACCGGACGTCATTGTATCGCTCGCGTCAGAAGTAGCTTTTAAATTACGGTGCATTTTGCTCGTTAAGACATTCTACACAAGAAACACCTGGAAGTGTTTTTAAGTCCTTTCCTGCCTTCGAGGAAGCCACTCTGGTCTGTTTCAGGTGTGCAGCCCGGTGCCCCTACCATGATCCTCTTCCATTCATTTATGGATTTAAAGACAGATATTCATGCTAATAATATTTTTCTAGTTGTGTGATGTATTGCGATTCTGTGTGATACCATTCTTGTGTGTGTATCATACGTCTGCAATTGAATGACAGTGTATAATTAACTTTTGTGCACATTAAATACAAGATGTATGGTTGATCACATCAATCATGTTTATATTGTAAAAGAACATTTTATTAACATTTAACTCTGAAATCATCATTTGAAACAATGACTCTGTTGCTTTGTTAATTTATTTTTATGAACCACTTGTCCTGTTCAGGATCGTGGGGGTTCAGAGCTTATTCTGGATTAGCTGGGTTAGCTATGTACTGTATAGCTCTGGAAGAAATTAAGAGACCACTCTATTTAAAAGAAAATCTACATTTTAAAATACTGGTTTGATCCTGGTTGTGTTCAAAGAAGGCTATACTGAGAGGCAGGCTGCTTCCAGGCTTAAAGTTTCTAAAAGAACAGTACACAAGAATAACGTGAATCAGGAGACACTGGGAACGACCAGAAACCAGCCAGGTAGAGGGCGGAAGAAACTTTCTAATGCCAGAGACAACCGTCAACTTATCTGGCAGTGCCTCATAAATCGGAGGATGACCTCAGGTGACCTTCAAAAGGAATGGGAAACATTAAGTGGTGTGAAGTGCACTGCTAGGACAATTCATAATAGGCTACTGGAAGCAGAACTAAAGACCCATAAAGCAAGGAAGAAGCCCTTCATCAATGAGAAGCAGGGAAGAGGCAGACTGGAGTTTGCAAAAAAAAAATGTATATTTTGAGAAATTAGTGAAAATTTTGCTGTGTCCTTATAAATTATAGCTGTATTTTTAATATATATTTTAATACATTTTTAATATATATCTCTATATTTTATAAACGATTACTTGATTAATCATCAAATTAACCAGTAAACTACTTGATTATTACTATAATCAACAGTGACAGCCCTAGCTATAATACATTTACGTTGAATTACTAGCACATGGCTTTCCGGAACAGGAGTGTTTTCCTGGTACTCAGGAGATATTCAAACATTCATTTGAGTCCACTTTTGTTAATGGCTAATTATAGAAGCTTAATTACAGTGCAGAGCTAACAGGGAATAAGCAAATCCCTTTACGTTAAACATATATGTGTTTAAGTACTTCATTTCATATTTCTCTGACTGCTCCAAGACCATTGTTCATTTTTAACTTACAACGTTTGATCAGGTTCCATTGATTACCCAGAGTTTGGACACATATCTGCAAAAGGATTTTTCTGTCTTTATAAAAGTCCACACATATGTAATGAAGTCTGAAAAAATGTATCCTTTTTACTTTAATTTGTTTAATTTGTTTTTGCCAGTAAATTGAAACTGCAGCAATTTTATATTTATTTCTCTCTTTGTTAGGATTTTAAGAAGGTTTTCATTTTCTTCCTGCAATATAGTAAATTTTGATGGGTAAAGAAGACACGCTTGAATAACTGAAATAACAGTGTACTTTGATGAATCAGTTGCAGAATCACAGTAATAACAAGAAAGCAGTAAATGCATTGACTCTTTGGTGGTTCAAGCATGAAGCTATTTTCACCAAAAAGAATGTTTTCATATCAAATTTGGAAACATGTAAATGGACATTGCTGTGTGCGACATTCCCTTATTTTTATAAAGTGACAATTTTGTTATTTTCATCTTGATTTGTTGAAGGCCAGTTGAGCCTAAATGTGCTTGAACACCCCCCCCCCCCCATACACACACAAACATGCAAACACAAACAGTGAAACAAAAGACCATGCTAATTAGTGATTATTTTCCATTTAAGTATTAGATACACTCTACTAGAAAACCCCATGGGTAATGTATAGACATTTGGAGGTTATGTCATTATTAATAGACGTATCAATATAAACACATTTGGTCTCTATATAGTGAGTATCATATTTTGCCCTTTTCATGAACACATGTTCCTTGTATACTGATTTATAATTTATGCCATGATTGCTTCGTGGCCCACAAATTAACTGTTTGGAAGCTGTCACTATATATTTGAGTGACTTAATGTGAGGTATGTAAGCACGACAGATGAAAAATATAAATAAAAGCATCATTTTTGCAACTAAATCCAATTTTCCGTAATTAGATTTTATTTAGAAAAGCATTAAAACCGTATTTAATTTATGCAGCGGGTGATTCATGTAATTTACTCTGCCAGCCTACTTGGAAAGTTAATCAAGACATCAAAGGGTCTAACAGCTCCTTGAGAGTTGGCGGGGTTAGTCTACATTACGGATATCCTTGGCGGGGTCCACAGGGCCCCAGCTGCATTTCAGCTTTTGATGGACCACTGGAGTTTCCGTTAACTGCATCCTCATTTGATCCGACACGTCGGGAACATTCATAGCAATTGGGTTGGCGTCATTTGCTGGATCTACACTATGGGTCACAGGGGTTAATGTGAAGAAGTGCACGCCAGTCCAAGTGCAGTGCTCCTTATTGTGTGGTTTATTTTGAGGTGGATGCAGGTCAGCCGGGTGAATGATCTGCCAGCACATCTTCCACCAATAACCAGGAAAAACCACTTCTAACAAGGTGGCAGAACTATTGCAGTTTATCTCAGGCATGAAACAGTGTTTATCTTCAGAATTAGAGTTGAAAAGCTCTGATCCTGAGTTTACTTTCACTGTTGCACAGTGATGCATCTTGGGTAAACTTAGTGACAGTCTCAGAACGGAGACTACCAGAAACTTTTCATTTGAGCAATATACTTTCTTTCTTTTTTTTTTTCCTGGAACATGAAGTACTCCACCACGTAAAAGGAAGATTTTACCAGTGAAACAGACCCCAGGTACATTAAAACATTACCTCACTGGAAAGAAAAGACTCTGCTCACCAGGCCTTGTACCGGTTGAATACATTGAATGATCTGAATGCTTGTCACACAGCTTTTCCTACAGGCTTATACAATACAAAACAGAATTATAAAGCATTAATGGCCACTTCCTGTCTTGTCAGGAAGAGGTAAAAGACACTCGGGGCAAAGAGATGAAGAGAACAGCTCCTCTGTTAGCAGAACCTTGGTTGGTTCCTAAATGGCCCTTGTGCTTGGAATAACAGAAAACTGCTGCCTTCAAAAGCAGTGGTCTTTTTGAAAGTACAGACATTTGCTTTTAAAGCGAGTCCAAACCCTTAACAAAAATGAGTGGCATATGGTACAGTGCTATAAATATCTATATTGACTGTAGTGTGCTTGCATTGGTTATATAATGAGTGGTAGGAGAGCAGTACATGTCAATCACTTATATACAGCCTGTTGCCTCTTGGCATTTTTTCCCTATAAAAATATACAAATTGCCTGGAACTAAAAAAATATTCAAATTTTTGGATACGTATGGAAAAGATTTTGCTACTATATGCTGTATTGCATACAGGTGCGTTATTAGGTCCCTTGAATATGTTGTCTTATGAAGCTTCTGTTCAGATGGCTTCTCATTGAGTAACTATACTCACATTTTGGCTCGGATAAAGGGTCCCTGCCTTTGCATAGCTACCTCCCATCACTGACCCTCACAAATGATGCTTCCCTGCATCCATACACCTTGCAGTCTTTGACGACAAAGCAGCAGTTATCCAGTGAAAAGGCACTAATTACTCTAAAAGTCTGTTTATATGTACAAATATCTGTTAGTGTTTTTGCTGCCACAGTTTCCACTGTTTAATATTGTTTTTGCTTTCAAAAAAGAAGTTGGCCATAGTAAGGCAGAAAATCTAATTTATTCAAAAGTAGCAAAGTATTTTAATGGGCATATTATACCTGGGCTGCCTATGTAGTGTTTTTCCGTCCTAAAACATAACAGCTATGCCCAGATATGCTTAAAATTAATGCCGCAATAACCTACCAATAAAACACCTTTACACTGGGAAAAAATGCAACAGTAAACTGTTCTCACTCGGAATAGTCAAATGATCCTTGCTGTTCATCTGCTATGATTTATGTTTTTTTTTCCTTTCTTCAGCAGTGTCTCTTAAATTGCTTCTGGAAAGAGTAACTCTAACACTATTGAGCCGCAATAGAATTTGTTTATCACTTCCACAATTCATCACAAGCTTCTTAAAACACAAGCGTGTCATATTCTGAGGAGCAATATATTTTAAATTAAACATTTAGACCCATCAGTGGCATAACTGCAGGATAGGAGTCGTATCTATCATTCCGTACTACGGTTCCTGTGTATTAAAGATTAATGAAAACATTTCCTTGAAGCATTTTTCACCTGTTCAGAAGCGAGTGAATATGTGGAACATTTTCTTAACCTTTGGCAGGATTGCAGGCTCTGCTACGAATTCACTGTTTTCCAAATAATAAGCTAAGTTAAATGTTCATTAAACCTGTGGTAATTATTTCTATGTATTTCTGCCTGTAACCATATATTAATTTACTGCCCCTGTTGTTGGAATCCTTCAGGTAAATCCATGCATTTATCCTACAGCTCAAGCTAAAAGCTATCAATGGAAAACACAGTAATAGGCAAAACACCTTGGCATTGTTTTGGTTAACAGCCAGTGGAAGAAAAGTAGCACTTCCTGTAAAACAGTAGAAAGGAATATAATCAAGGAGGAAGTCATCCATCCATCCATCCATCCATCCACCCAGGGGTGAAATGTGTCAATCACAGGGCACATAGACGCCATCAGACACTATGTGCAATTTCGAGACCCTAATTAGCATAACTGCATGTCTTTGGACACCCAAGGCGAGAATGACATGCTTACACAGTGAGGAGGTGGGACATTACAGTACCAGAGTGACACTCTGTTATTGTTGTTATTATTGTAGAAGACAAAGGAAAAATGAAAACAGGGTAAATTCATGATAAATTCAAGCTGTGGAATGTATGGGAAAAGAGGGTGAGGTGCTCTGAATATCTCAGCTTTTTATAGATGTTATGGAGCTCTCCGCTCCTCAATGACACGCTGCCAAAGTGGCAGCCATGAAACGTCAAAGGAAGGCCGGACGCCGCCTGACCTTTTATTAACATTGCGAAAACAAAACAGATTCCCGCGGGCCGAAAGCAGGCGCCGTGAGCATGTGGGTAGGTGAAGTAGGCTTGATTCATTTTGGAATGCTCTGTAAAGAGCTGCTGAGCACAGAAGCAAATTGGCAATCAATAGGCCACGTGCAGATTGTGTTTTTCAGGAACGGCTGAAAAGGCACTTGGGCTGATGGTAAGTAGGGTACCAGACCTACGTGTGAGAGCGCGAGGAACGCCGCTGTCCCTGGTGCTGAACTTGTGAGTTCTTGTTGAATCGTCCTCCTCCTCCCATGCTAATATTGGAGAGCTTTTTTTTAAAGAAAAAATGTGGTACATCTGTGGCATGAACTTAACGACATTAGGACCTGGAGCCTGTCAATGTTGCATCAGGCGGTTGCTTCGTCTGCTTGGGCTATAGGAAATAAAAGCCCTGAGTGCTGATTGTGAGTCTGTAAGCTCACAGTATGTCTCACAGAATAACCGTGTGAGTAATATGCTGTACCAGGATTATTCACTTTGGCTCGATTTATTAATGCTGAAAGGTAGATAAGAAATATTAAACAGAATTTGTGACGTGCGACTTTAGCCAGAGAGCTGTTAACGGAGCCGACAGGGATGTTAAACCACTGTGACGACTGTAAGTACACAGGAAACATGAAAAATAAAAAATAATCTGAAAGCCAGATCTCACAGGGTTCAAGGGTGAGATGTTTTAATTGATATAATTGCTGATAAATAAAGATCTCTGGCACCTTGGCAGGTTTACGATGTGGTGTCTAATTCTTCAAATTGCCGGGGAGCGGAGGTACAAAAGGGGGCAAGACAGAATAAATTATGTCTGTCTGGCCTTGGTGTGGCGCATCAGCTTTGGTTTGTGTACACCTTGGACATAATTAAAAGAATGGCAGAATTAAAACTCATTAATTACTGAACTGACCGGCACACTTTAGCATGAACACGTTTGACAGCAGTTGAAACAATGCCATTTCCCTGCTTTGTTTGAGCTGTACGTATTAAGCTATTTCTCTGAAAATCCAGTACATATTGATATGGAACGATAATGGAGAAGGAGGTAGAGTGAAAGATAACATATGAGTGGAGGTTTAGAAGGGGTATCTAAGTCAAGCTTCAGATTACTGAATGTACAAGCATTTGCGGGTGACCTATACTTTTCATTGTGTTCGTTTGCTTGAAAACAAGTTTCGCCCGTTCGCTTGTTCCTTTATATGAAATTAAAATTCCTCAGATGGCCAACTCCCATCTTGACCAGCATGATTCTCACACGAATGTATTTACATGCTATCTAATAATACAAGGCCCACAGAGGCCCATCGGCAACATTCAGCCTGAACTCGGGAACAGGCGACTCAACAGTGGCATAGCATTGGCTGGACATATATAGCAGCAAACGATGAGGCCAATAAAACAGACACGGGATCTAAATCCACATTCAGTATTTTTGGTTGACTCAGGTGAAGCTCCAGAGCTTTTGCAATAGTTTTTTTTGCCTATCCTAGCTTACTCATTATGATACATAGGCACTACAAGCTTGGGGGGATCACTGTACAGGGTCTACCAATGTTCCAGTGCTCCTAGACTAGTTGGGGATGTGTGTGGGGGGGGGGGGGGGGGGGTCAAGGGCCCAACGGCCGGGATTTAAACCACCAGCC
>JAODUD010000002.1:476887-494897 GCA_026784285.1 Stomatorhinus walkeri | reverse complement strand
GGGATCGGGGTTGGGGAGGAGTTAGTAATAGGGGCCCTAAAAAATCTGGAACATAATTGTATTATTCCAGGTTGGGGACCAAATATGATATGCTTTCATGGGGTCAAGGCCTGTACAAGGGTCTAAAGAACGTCAGGTTTGTAAGTAGCCTAAATATACACAACAATACTGTACACAAATAAACTATTTGTGGTTCTTTGCCCCAGCGTGTAAAATATCACATAGTGATGCCTTACAGCAAGTACGGTCTGTTATGCTTCAAACTTTTAATAAAAAGATTATCAAGTTACGAAAGCTGCTGCACAAACAACACTGAGATTGTGGAAGATTAGCATAGCTAATCATAATCATGAATACCGTTGGGCATTATTAAATATTTATATTTATCCACCTGTATAATGTATGCATTTGTGCATCGAGCTGGAGTCTGTGAGATATTGTACACGGTATCGCGGTTTTGTTTTACTTCGCTTGTCTGATTACACATTTAAAGCATGTAACTTCTGCTTATCGTTGGTTGAGTTACATGAGACTGGATAAGTATCATTGAATTATGGGCAGTAATCAATGCATAAAAGGAGCCCTTCAGATACAAACATCAGAGCTCAAATATGATTGGAGGTTGACATAAACTGAAGCGTGTGTGTGTGTGTGTGTCGGGGGGTGTGGGGGGGATAAAATCAGAAACCAAATTCAATGGATAATAGTGTATCTCACTGGCAAAAGCAATTAATCACCTTGAAAAAACAGCCTGTTTTCTTGACTGGCTGTTAATACTGTATGGTCAGAAATGTTCCCCCCAGCTGGGTTAGTTAAATAAGCTCCGCCTGTTACTACTGGACACAGATTAGCTCCCTTGTGATACACGTCGGTTTATTACTTTTTGCCACTTGGCGTGGTGCTCAAATAACATCACAGCACAATTATTTTTCACATTTATCTGATTTAAAAACATTTACAAAATAAGTGCATTGTGTTTAGAATGTAAGTAATATTGATTTTCGTGTGTGAATATAATTTGTATTTTAGCTCTTAGTTCACTGTATCTAGTTCAAAATGATTTTGTATTTTTATTGGTGTGTTGAAACACCATCGTTTTCTGGAAATCTATAAATACTGCAGTACAGAGAAAGTAATATCAGAGAGACTTGGGTGTTTTTAATACAGATGCTTTGCAGTCTTGCAGTATTCACTTTCATTAAGTGGTATATTGCAATCACAGAGGAAATAATCAAGTCCTACATGAAGCTAATTTGGGGTGCATCTACACAGATCATTTTTGTAGTTCCCATACTGCAGCCTGAACAGCGTAATGTAATTCTTTCAAGGCATTTTCTTTTTTTTTTTTTCATCGGAAGCTGCTTCTGAATTTCAAACCTTGGGATAAAATCATGGTAATTTACTTACTTTTTTTTTTTTTTTTTTTTTTTTTTTTTTAGTCTGGTCAGGAGGTAGTGAAGAATATGCAAATAATCCATTTACATGCAGCGTTCAAAGAGCGGTATAGCTTTTGAGGTGCGTGTGCGGTGATGTGTTTGTGAGGACCCAGAGTATGCACGCCGTGAGCGGTCACCTTATCATGTTCACCTTCTGTCGCCTTGAAATGGACCGCTCACTTAGCCTCCTCATCAGATGCTCACACAGTGATATGTTATGCAGGTACTGGACTCTGTGAAATGGATTCATTCTTATTTAATGTTTTTTTTTAATTTTATTTTTGATAACTGGTTTTATGTCCCCCAGCCATTATTCAGACAAAATTTACTTTAATTCCATAGCTACATATCTTGTGCAGAGTGGTTTTGGACCTTATCCCAGCACATGAAACAGGGGACAGCAGTTCACCACAAGCGACACATGATTAGACGTCCAAGACATTTTTGGATGCCGACAAGAAACCTGCACAGATCCAGGGAGAGCGCCCGAGCGCAACACTAACACAGTGTCGAGGGCGAGAATCATAAACACAGCCCTGATGTCTGAAGCCACAGTGTTACTCACTGAGCTAGCATGCAGTCCTATAGTTTTTATTTTTACAAAGTAACGGTTCTGTTTTATTTAAGAAAGTTATTTTTAAAAGAAGCCGCATGGTTTTAATTTTACAGTACTGAACGGGTGTTGTTTAGTCACGTAGGTGTTTGAAATGCCCTCTGACTATGTGGATACATTACTGGGGCCTGTCCCTGACACCGTGACACCTCGACGACACCTTTCCACAATGCTGGATCGGGGGCGATATGGCAGCAGTGACTGACCACCCGTCCTGACTCCCGTGAACCTTTTTTTGGTGGGGGTGTGATAAAGGAGAAGGTTTATGAGAGGAAGCCCCACATAGTGGATGAATCGAAGGAGTTCATCTCGCAAGCTTTTGCGGACATTGATGCTAACCGGGATTCGTGAGCTAAAGCGTGTCAGTGTCAGCGAGAGGCATGACAGACTAAACACGACCCAATCAGTACTGTAAAACTAAACCTGTATATGTACCCTGTATAGAGAAAAATATAAACATTCTTCCTTTAACAATCTCAGAAGAATAAACACCGGCAAGCAATAATAAAAACGGCTTTTCGGGTACATTTTGGCTGACATCACCGGTTTGATATGTCCCAGTCAGGTGTTTGGTGTCTTCCTTGGTGAAAGACTTCCTTTTGTCTGTCGGCAGTGTGTAGTAGTGCTTGCCGGATCCCCTCGGCTGTACCGACGGAGCGCGAACGCGGCGGAGGCGGTCTCTGACACCTCCGCAGATCCTCAGCAGACTCCCATGGAGGAGGCGAAGGGATTTGAGTGGAGATGGGAGGGAAGGCTGCCTTTGATGCCTATGAATCAGTGTCTGTTTGCTAAAACCAGCAGGGGGTAAAAAGGCTGGGAGAGTTTGCCTTTGCGTAGCTTCCCCTGCTCTGGGCTCTGCTCTGCTAGGTTACTGCCATACTGGGCCAGGTGGAGTTTTTGTTTACATTCACACAAAAAGTCTCTCTCTCTCTCTCTCTCTTTCCCTCCCACTACGTTTTGGGGTTCTGGAGCCTGCCATGCCCCCCCCCCCCCCCCTGACAGTGGGCCTTGGGCTTTGTGTTGCTGATGGATCAGTAGAGGACCCCTCATACAGATTATCTGTCACCTCACAACTTGATGCTATACACTTCAAGACAAACATTACATTAAATGATTCATTTATGGATAAATTAATTTGGTTTTCCAAGATCTATCACCATCCCCCGGCAAGATTTGCAGTTGGTATAAGGAACATCCCTGTTGTATCAGCTAGCTTGTGGTCTATGTACTGATGAATTCAGATGTTCCTTAGTTCCAGAACAAAGGAGTAGCCCTCGGTAGAAGGTGTAAGATCATCCAAAGAGGAAACTTCCCTATACTGTGTGATTTAAATGGAGAAATTTATTCCTGTTCATTAAACATCACCATAATAATTCAACTATTATTATTGTGTTAATGTATACTGCAACTGTAAAATAATTTTTATTGGGACTTGTCTATTTTATCTAATATGCTAATTAGTCATGTGACACAGTCTGAAACCTCAGGATCCCAGAGAAGCTGATCGTTTTCTGCTAATGGCTAAATGGAAGGTGGTACTTAATTAATCAGCAGTGCAGCTCCCACTCGACGCCTCTCGTGTGACGCGTCGGTCCTCCGTAAACGCTCTGTCTGTTTCCCAACACAGTAGCAGTGTCCCATACAGGAGGGATCGATGACCAGTGTCCGTGGTAATGAATGTGTGAGGAAGTAGGCCCAACCCCTCACACCCCCCCCCCCCGGCAATGGACCGGAGTGAATAAATAAATAAAAAACTGGGCCGTAACTTTATCTGGGTCACGGCACACTGCAGGTGAGAAAGAACTGATTAAGGTAGAATTGGTGGAGACCAAGTAATCTAATCAGCTGGCTCTCTGTGTGGGGGAAGTCGTATAGCTGAGCAAAGGACGAGCCCCCACTCACGCATGGTAATGACCTTGATTAGTGGAGTGGCACACGACCGGGGAGGTGCCTAATAATGGTCTTTCATCGTGAAATATTCCAGACAGGAAGCAGTTTCTTAATAAAGGTGATCAGGCTAATGTGAGGTGTAGTCCAGACTCAAGGAGCAACATCTGAGTATGCAGAGAAATTAAGGTCTTACACTGAGGCACTGGTCTTCCTCCAGATTACTGCCAGAACTTGCCTTAGGAGCAGAATTAAAAGGTAACGTGAGTCACTGGCAGGGAGATGTCAAAGCGTCAAGACAACTCAGGTGTGATTTAATGCATCTGCAGGATATCGTGTGTGACACCGTTGAATGTGAAGTATGATTTGTAGAAGACAGGCATGGCTGTGGGGGTTTTCCCGTGACTCTCACGTTAATGAGGAGACTCCTGACCCCCACCCCAGCAAAAGCTTAACAAACATAGCAAACACTGCAGAATTTTAATTTGTTACCAAAAGGCAGAAGGAAAGGTTCAAGGTTTTCTTAACAGGTAAATCGTATGAAGAATCTTACAAGATTTCAGTGTCTAAGTCTGTGGGGATGTTTGAATCTGTGTTTGCATATTCTATATATTCAAAAAACAGCATCCGCCCACAAGGGTGCATTTTATGTGCTTTATGGCTGAAAGTGTGATATAGTGTAATAAAAAGGGGAAACCTGGGCCCTGCTATACAGGACTCACAGGTCCGCAGCCTGGGTGTGGAGCTTTCAGCCTACTGGCCGCTGTCACTGAGAAGAGTGAGGCATCAGTCACAATGGGGGGAGACGGGCCTGATGCATCACCCCGGCGCTCCTCCCTCCCGCTGCCTTCTGGGGCCTGCTGTTAGGGCACATTTTCTGCACACCGTCCGTGCCACGGTGAAACCCGGTCCTATTTACAGCCATGTCACTATGTCACTGTCTGAAACGCGTCGGACACGGAAACACCTGCTCCCGTGACGCTCAGAATGCAGCGCTGACTTTCAAAATGTCACAGATGTTCTCGGTTTTGACTGAACACGACGTATTAGCTAATGGTGAAATGAAGTGTCACCTTTGCAATTTTGAGAAAATGGCCTCCCTGCAGGAAGATCTGAACGGATCTGGTTTTTCTTCAAGTGCACTGAAGTGCATCTCTAAAAGTAACCAGATAAAGTTTTAAATGTTTCAGAGACAGTTTGATGCTGTGGCCTGTTTTGATGGAGGTCAATTCTGACACTCCACATACTTCAAAACAGAGAGGGGTTACCATGCGTAAGAGGAGGCATCTTCTGAAATATTTATCATTGAAACAAGAACCAAAATCTATCCTTCAGTTTATGAAACAGAACTTTGCATCAAATTCTGAGTCAGAAAGACTCATTCTCACATCTAGCTTTATCAGGGAGTCGGTAAATATCTCGTATGTTTTCAATGAAATTCCTGTTCTTCAGAATCCCAACACAAGAGAATGTCACTCAAACGACGAATACAATCATCCACCCATCAGAAGTTATTTTTCATTTCTAGTGCTACAGAAATGGAGAGTGATCAGTAGGTTTCATTTACGCGCGTGCTTGTTTGTTTTCCACTTGTCTGTGCCGAGCGATGCGGTGGGATCGTGTCGGTTTATATGTTGACCGTCAACGTCTGCAGGTCAGTCTGCACTGTTTCCTGCAAATGCACGCGTGCTCCACCTTCTCATTAAAAAGATTTGAGATGCGGCTCTTATGTCAATGTTTTTGGCTCGATGTTTTCAGCTTGCTTCCCCACTGACTCCCTCATCAACCACCAGCTGCTAAATATTCTTCTACAGATACGCCCTGAGATCTCATCTTGACGTCGCGGAGTGCTGGGAGGTGCGTGTCTCTGTGCCTGTCTGTATCTACACATAAGCATGTTATGGAATTGCTAGGGGGTGTCTCACACAGTCTCTATGTGGCTGCAAAACACACACCTACATGTTTTATATGGACATTATTTTTCTTTTTTGCGCCACTGCTTTTATGCCATAATATGCATATTGCCACCTTTATGTCGTAATATTAATCATCACTATTCATCAATGATTTAACATGTAATAAGACCGGATAAGGCAGACACATACTTTTCCGTGTTATATATTTGTCTCATTTCAAGAAACTGAAGTCCTATCCATCTTTCATAACCGCCTTTCAAGTTTAAATCCCAGGATGCGGGGGGATAGAGAACATCTTGAAAGCGATGCCAGTCCGTCGGTGATCACACAAGCGTGCAGAATGCGTGACACATCACCCCCGTTCACCTACAGCTGCATTTTTTGACTGTGGAAGTTAGCAGAGGTTCCTGGAAGAATCCCACACAACGACTGGACATGCACTCGGCCAGAGGTGAAGCTTAGACCCACAACTGTGGAAGCATGAAGATGTAGTATTAAGCCAAGTCACCATGCAGTTCCCAACTTACTAATGGGGACACAAATAATGTGGTAGTACAGTCTTACTTAATGTATTAATTAACCAGAAACTGTTAAGTAACCAGAATTCTTCGTTATATATTGATCCCATGTTTGTTCATCATTAATAAATCATATTAATTATTAATTACCATATTAATAATTCAATGTATTTTTTTTGCAGTTACTATATTTTTTTAATTTCCTCATCAATTTCTTTTCTTAAATTTGTACTTGAGTAATAACTTAGTTAATAAGTTACTAGTGCCCTCACATTAAGTGTTATGGAAATGTTAACCTAATTCTTTGTATGTCTAATTAGCATTGAACAACAGCTGGTGGACAGAGAATAAAGAGCAAAGTGATGATTGGTCACTTTAAATCACTCTTTATTTTGTATCTCAGAAGTGATGGACAGGACTTATTGACAGGACCTATGAGTCTCCAAATCACTGCAGACTGATAAACCATTTCTTGAAGATAGAGGGACAGATGATCGTGTATAAAGCAACAAATATATAAAATTGATAAGTGCATGTTTTAGTCATAATTAAGAGGAACAAAATATTTCTGAAAAGGGATGACAGTTATTGAGAATCACTGTTTATTCGGCTTATGTAACGAAGACAGATGTCCATTTACATTTGGCATTAGGAGAAAAAAAAAAACAAGTTTTGTATTTGATTTCAATTCAAATAGTACCATATGGGAGAGCAGGCAGCCAGTGTGCTGAGGCGAAGTGAGCCAAAGCGTCTAAACAGTGATGCATTTTCAGAAAGCAATGCAGGTTTTAATTAGGGAAATCACACCCTGAGCCATATGGCATCGCTGTTTATCTCACACTAGGAAACTGAGACAATGTGTATTATGGGATGCGTGGCCTTAGAACAATGGCACTATGGACTTGACGTTTACCGTTACCTTTTAATCAGTTTGACCACAGACACCATGGCACATGATGGCATGGTTATTAAATTCCAGTCACCTTTAATAATGCGCCCCTGCTCGGACTGATAGGAGCCAATATCAGCCTTACCAGCCACAGTTGTGTGTTACTAGTCTAAGGGCAAAAGTTTTTTTTGTGGCATTTGGTTATACAAACACTGCACATTGAGTTAACAGGAAAAAAACTAAACTGAAAAACTGTTGCTCTGTGTTCATGTGGTGCGAAATCAATGGAGTTGTTCTTGTGAAACAAATTTTTTTGACAGACTGTGGACGCAGACTGAACTTAAACATGGACATCAAATTTGTTTGTCAAATAGCATGTAATCCGATAATTTTTATTCAAATCAATTCAAATCTGAATTCTTTGGAAGGTGCTCTTTGTTTAAACTACATTATTGTTTGAAAAGGATGGATATCATCTAAAAGTTCATATATATTACATATAGCAGTTTTAAAATACAGTTCTGGTTTGTTTTAATGGTTTGTTCATGGGAAGCATCAAGAGACTGTATGGTTCTTGAGTTCTTAGTGAAACCTCTGTTTTTTTTTTAATAGTCAAAAATAAATCTGAATAAAGCTTCAGAAATAGCCATTTTCCTTTTTTCTGCTCTTGCAATTTACTAAAACTGTTTTCATCATTCACCATTCAGAGAAGAAACTACTTTAAAAATAAAGTCATTAACATTTGATAGCGTTGAACTAACATGCACTAAATCGCACAAGGATATTTCCATGTAGAATATTGACGGGAGATTAGAGTCCTCAGAGTGAAAGGATTGCGTTTCACCAGTGTTACAGTATTTAGAGTTCTGTGCCTGAATAGTTAACTTAGTGTGTGAGATGCCCAACATCTCTATGTGAAAGATAGATATCGCACATATATTTCATTTTCATGGTTCCCTCCTGTAAAGAAAAAATTACTTGTCTTATCCTATGAGAATAATTGCCAGTAAATACGTAAATGCAGATGGGATTAATTGAATAACTTGCGCAGCTGTTCAAATAGCTATCATGGGTACCATGTGTATTTTAGTTCTACTTGCAGAGCACATATTTAATTTTGCTGTGCATAAATCCGGCCAGGGTGCAGAATAAATAAATGCATAAAATGGTAAATATTCATCAAATTCTAGTACACAAAAGTGAACGAAGTTTAGCTGATTATGTAACTTGTTTTATGTGAATCACTGGTCCAAGTGTTACTGTATTAATTATTCAAATCAGTACATGGCGTCAGATTATTGTTCCAGCCTTGCAACAAACTGACCTGTTGTCATTTAGTCGTAGAAATCTGTTCAAATAGCACAGGTCCATTATAATTCTTAACTATCTAATTGCTCAGACTACTGTAAACAAAGTACAATGTAACATTTGTGCTGTTGAGTATTATCGCTGGAAGAGACTGAACATTATTGTATCCCACTTGAAAACAAATTGATGTGAATTTAAACCTGAATAGGAAAATCCAGAATTTTTATACAGAGTACAGTCAAGTGAATGCTGTTAGCCTAACAGCTCCATATGCATGAAGTATAGCTCTGCTGTGGTGATGATCGATTAAGAATAGATAAGAATTTGAATGGTGTTTTTAAATCTCAGGATATTTAATTAATATCTTCCATCAAATCTCTTTAAGAGCATTCAAAGATTATTGTACTGTAGCAAACCACGAACTTAATAAAAATCCTCTTTTCAGAAGCCCAGTGGAGGGATACTTTTAATTGACCTTACTTTCCCAGACCCTAGTCAGCAAGCTATAAAGAACAGTGAAATGTTAAGCTACGAACTGAAACGCTTTAAGGGGACACTCAATATTATGGGAATAATAGCACCACTCATTTCATATTCTGGGTGACACCACGGTCACAGTATTCATGCATTTAATAGCCATGCATTTCAAAGAGTTACCTGAGCAAAATTGCAGTTAGGTGGGAAAAAATCTCCCTATAATCAAAGTTTATTAATGAGCCGTAATCACTGAGAGGACACATTTAAAGGATGAAAATATATTTTGAAAGGCAAACAAAAGGGATAGTTATTTTTTTGTAACACTTAAATAAACCATATATAAAAAAAGACCAGAAATTTTAAAAACGTCATAACCTTTTTTTATTTTATTTTTTAAGTATCATAGATGGTTTGTTCAGTTGTTTTACTTCTAGTGTTTATGTAGCAATGAAGAAGTACATGCATGTATTATGAAAACATCCTGAATTTTGTGGCAATACTGCAAGCCTAAAAAGGTAAATGGGGTAAACACACATATCTGGCAAGGGCCTGGACATGTGCAGGTGCAATTTAATATGTCACATTGTAGGGCGTTAGCGGTTAGCGGAACATGCTTGGGAAATAAAGAATGGGGGAGATGGGTTAAGTTCCGAAAATGTGTTCAGCATGCAGCAGCTGATTTCCACCTTTTAGGAAAAACTTCTAGTTAAAAACAATGATCTCAAGAAACTTTCAAGTTATTTTCGTGGGCAATGCAAGGGAGTTTATATAGAGATCCCCCCCACCCCCCACCCAGAATAGACATAGATCGCTTTAATTGTATGTTTTTCTTGTGCTAGACTCTCTCCATAGCTAACTGTGCAATACAATAAAAGCAAATTATTAATTATTATTCTATTATTATTATTTATTATTATTAGCAGTAGTAATATTAGTAGTAGTATTAGTAGTAGAATTACAGTAAATGAGTACATGGAATAACATACTGTAATACATTTTGGATGAAAGGGATATGTAATGAAATGATTAATGTCGGAGGTAAAATGGTTGTGCCAAAAAATTATGGATAAAATAACCCTGATGAAATTGTACCTACTGTAATATCCAGGGTTCTTCAGTGTAGTATATGCATCTTTTAGATGACACCACAGGCCTGAGAAATTTAATCTCACTTTGTAATGAGATGTTTCGGGCCGGGCCTGAGCATGGCTCACTGTGAGAATCGCCAGGGAGGGAGTCTTGGCACCAAATGGTACCAACAGCCACACAATCGAAACAGTAGAGCCAACTTCAGGCACGGCCTGCCTTGTCCTCAGTGAGGCATCAACGGGCAGTGGGGAATTCGCCAGTCAGACCGTTGGCGGAGAGTGGAGGCTGCATCCCTGCAGGACGGAGAGACATAGCTAGACTGGAGCTCCGACTTCGGTTGGCTGATCAAACGGCCTCTTTCTTAGGCTGCGACAAGGTGCAGGACAGCCAGCGGTGCCTTTCCTTATAAACCCAAACCCTGCTGTCATCGTATCTATCTCCTGCTCCAGATTGTCTGCTACAAAGCCAGCTGGACCTGGCACTGGTATGATCTTTTCATTTCTTGCTCCCCTTGAAGCGGAATATCTTAAGCACATAGAGAAGCTTTGGTCTTCATTCTTGAGGTCTTCAGCAGATAACAGCCATCTTGTGTCTACAAAGAGTACCAGTGGGTCTTCCACCTGTAGACCCCCTTTGCCTTATGGGACATCTTTGGCTCCGTCACCTACCCTCTAGTGAGAAGTGAGACAGGGAGCACACACTGCTGCAGAAGAGATAGGCCTATAGAAACCTCTTTCTTTCACTGACACTTGTTCTTGCATCTAACACTGGTCTTACAGATTGCCTTTAGTATCTACCATGGTATTCTGGTATTCTGTACCAGGAAGATAGAAAGTGACAAGTGAATTGTTGAAAATGTGAACACCCCCTCCCCTGCCTCTGACATATTTCAGTTTTACCTGGGTTGTGTGCGTGTGGGTCGTTCAATAGGTAAAAAAAATATCTGGACTACATTTTTCCATTAGTCAACCCATCTTGATCATGGCAGTATCATGTCGTGCCTTGAATAGCCATTCTTTAAGCTTTATCATCGATTCCATTATCCTGCAGCTACTTTAACAAACCACTTCAATGGACGACATTTTGCCATGTATGTTTGCAGTGCCATTCTCGCTTGTACGATGATCACATTGTCGGATGCATCTCCCTATGTAATATTGCGGGAGGGTTTTAGCACCATAACTCGAACGGCGTTAATCTCACGGATAATATTCATTTGTTCGACTACATTTAAGTTAAATTGGTTGCAGCACTTTTTGAAGCAGCGTTCCTTGCTTGTTTGATTAGACATTAGTCATAGCGTGGCACAGTGATAGGCCTTTACGTGTATTACTCAGGCTTCTGCACATGCACACGCATGTGTCTCACACACGTTCATTGGCATCCATTCTAGGTGATGCATGCAGGAATTAGGTAGCCTGTAATAAAAACGAAAAGGTCTTCCTATGCTGGAGTATATTTCTGAGGTATTTTATTATTTGTTTATGATTATAATGGGGCGGGGGGGGGTTGGAAAGTTGCCAATTTTACAGTGCTGCTTAGTCTTCAGTAAAATAATGAAAAATCTGTGTCCTATGTGCATTTTTCTTTAAATTAATTAGGTATGTAGAAGGTGTCCAAGAGAATATCAGTGTATTTCCAAGTCTTGTCATGTCAGGGCACATGTAGGGTGATTTATCGGAAGAAGGTAATGGGTCAGGAATAATTAGATTGTTCATTGGAGTTCTTTGTTTGGGGGTGGGATTAAAGAGGATTAAAAGAAAGTGAAATCCAATTTTTAGATTGTAATTGGGTTGGCTTGTAATTGGAAGCTGTATTAGGAAGTACATAAAGTCATTGTTTTGTGCATTTATACATTTTTTTCCCCTTCGACCTAAAGCAAGGGCAGTTTTTGACAGAGATTCCAACGGGAAGCTCCTATACGCCCCCTTGTGCTGTTAATCAAATGAGGCTGAAGCACCGCTGTGCTGTTCCGAGAGCTGCCTTTATCATGGGGAGTCAGCTGCTTACGGCCTCACGGCCCTGTCCCGTCTCCTTCTCCCTGTTTATCGTGCCCCCGCACAGGCTCCCTCTGTCAGTCTGCGCTGATGGACGCCCCCAGTGGGCTCCAAGCGTGAGAAAGGAGGCTAAGTACTCAAGCAGCCATAAAAGTGCACTTTCTGAACATTTTTATGTTTTAAAGAAAATTATTAGTTGTTGTTTTATTTTCTTTTTTTGCTTCATAAATTAAAAGATTGATACCTTCTAATGAGGTCTTTTTAATCCCCGATTGGCTGATGGTGAAAATGGGGAGGGTGGGGTGGGGGGGTGGTCCTTTATGTAAGATGGCCGACTTTCCTCCTCGCTCGAATGTGAGGATTTACAGTGTGTGACTGTGGTGCTTGAATGGTTTTACAGCCTCGGTATATAATCTTCACTTTCATCATGAAGGACAGGAGAAGGCATGGTTATGGGTTTTAATACGATATATTATGGCTGATCTTTTTATTATGTTGTTTATGATTAATAATAGCACTTCTACTAATAATGCTACCACTTCTAGCTAGAATATACAGCATGACATAATCAGAAAATGCAATGTTCTGCAGAACGGACCCCTGTCGCCAAGCAGAGCTCTGAATGGCCTTAATTTAAACACTTTAGTAAGGTAACTGAATAATGACTGAAGCTGACACGTTCATTATATAAAATATATATTTTTTTTCATAGAACCTTCTTAGTCATGCATAATTTGGTCACATTAATAACATATTCATTGAAAGGTGCTGTGAAGAAATTAATTGATAGGTTTGAAAATATATTTGCAATTGTACATTTAACACACATTCAATTTAAATTTCCAATTCTTTGTTCATATAACTCTAAGAATTTCAGTTTATTACATAACGTACTTGTGCCTGCAATCCTTTTGTTTTTCCATCCATCCATCCATCCATCCATCCATCTTCCAACTACTTTTTGTAGTTAATGTTGTGTGGGACTGAAGTCTACCCACAGGTGTTCCAAACAATTTTGTTTCAGACAATCAGTTGAATACTCTGTGAATGAGGCTCTTTATACTCCGAGGAGTATAAAGCAGGGGGGGGGGGGGGGTCAGCCAGCTTAAATAAAGTACCCCCCCCCCCCATTTCCACCATCAGTCAATCGGGGATTAAAAAGACCTCATTAGAGTCAATATTTTATATATCAATGTTTTTATTTATGAAGCAAAAACAGAAAATAAAACAACAACTATTCAGAGAGTGCACTTTCGTGGCTGCTTGAGTACTTAGCCTCCTGTCTCGCGCCTGGAGTCCGCTGGGGGCGTCCATCAGCACTGGCTCAAACTCAAACTACTATTGTTTGAAACAAAATCTTGGTATGCATCTGTACTTTCTGAACCTGAACTTTTCACCTCTGTGTCTACCCTAGCCAACACAGGACATTATGCTGGGATACACCCAGGGCGGGATGCCAGCGCATTGCAGGGCAGACACACACACACACACATGCACACACACACACACTCACTCACACACATACACACAAAGCAATTTAGAGTTGCCACGTAACCAAACTGCATGTCTTTGGACTGCCAGAAGAACCTATGGAACCTGAAGGAAACCTTTTCAGCATCTGGAGAACATGCAAACCCCAAACACTGCTGATTTTCATCTCCACTTATATCAAATGCATGCAACTTCTGTTCCGAGTAAATGTTGATTGCTGGTGATCTGAACACTTTCATGTAGCCACTGACATATTGGGGGGGGGGGGGCAAGTTGATCAAACCAGATACAGACTGAATTGGTTTTCTGACATCACTAACATTCCAATATTATAAACTTACTTGAAAATTATTTGAATTGATTAACTGAATGCTAAAAATTTGCATCTAACCTCCTGATCATGGACACTCAATTTTTGTTTTAACTTATTAAAGCAAAGCAAAACTGACTGACTACTTGGTCATTGTTTTACAGCACAGCAGCCCAAATTAATGGTCCTTCATGACCTCATCCATCTTCTGCAATGCTTATCCAGTACACGGCTGGGGAGCGAGTCAAATCCCAAAGCCTGGAGGGGTGGGGAAACTGCGCTCCCCCCTGGGCCACCTTGCAACCCCATTTACGTCTTTGAGTTTGCAATTAAATATGTATCAATGCTACCAAAGTTCGTCCTTGAATAGACAAGTTTTATCATCTAATGATATCATCTTGTATCATTTACAAACTCCTCTCATGTCAAAAAAAAATAAAAAATGTTCGCCAGCCACAGTCCTAAAGAAGGACTTAATTATCCATGTCAGCATGTTGCTGCTTTCTCAGCAAGCCTCCACGCATGTTAATAAGCATGTATGATTCCAAGTTCAGAACACAGATGATCACCCGTGAATCTGACCTTTCAGTAATTGTTGTAATCAAACATACAAATGTGTGCTGTGTGATGCCTTCAAAAAACATGCCATTTTTTTTAAATGTTCTAAATCTCCAGTGCGTATCCAGGCCCTTTGTTCTCCCTGTAATTAAATTTAATGCAATTCACCTCCTGCTGAACAGTCTCTCTCCATGACTTCTTTGATTCAAATAAGTGCCTGGTTTAAAAAAATTAACATAATTGAATATATTTTAATGTATTTCAATTTTGCTTCTCTGCTTGTTGTCGTGTACAGCTACACATTGTAGTAGGATGATATTGATTGTGCAAGATATGCCCAACTAAGTAATTCAATGGGCTCAGTGAGTGGACACATTGAATAACAGATTATATTGCAAGTAGGACTATGTTCTGCAGATTAACCTGAGATCCATAATATCATCCAAAAGGAGAAGACAAAGTTATATCCTCACGTTTAATAATCTCTTTAATGTGTCACTACTTTCATAGTACATTGTCTTGTGTATTTCCATAATTATTGTTATCCACTCAACTCAAAAAATGTGTTCATTAAAATTCTCTACGTTAATGAGTGTATTCGTTAAATATCTTTTCACAAGGTAGGACTGAATAGAGTAAATTAGATTGCAACAGAGTGAGCTACTTGCATCATGAAACTATTAGCTATTTGCATTCCATGAATGTTATGTATGTCTATTGCAATTTTCCTGTTATAGAACAAACAAAAGGCCATATTTTGCTGTCCTGCGAGTGAATGTTTGACATCTGGAGGCTCTTCTTCTTCTTTGAGCTTTAAGAGCATTTTTGTCATCTGTGGGAACGTCACTCATCCATTTTTGTCATCTGTGGGAACGTCACTCATCCATTTTTGTCATCTGTGGGAACGTCACTCATGCATTTTTGTCATCTGTGGGAACGTCACTCATCCATTTTTGTCGCACTGAATGTAGCATCCAGCAGCCTGTCAGTGCATGTTCCAGTTCATCTCCACCCATGGACATGGTCTAGCCAACGTCTTCGCATTTAAATTTCTGCATAAGGGTGCCGCAGAGGCAGAGATTTGTATGCGCGGTGATGCCTGCTGCTACTTGCAACACATCACTTGCATTCCCTTATGTTGTACATGTGCAATTATGGTGTTGGTGCCAATGTGTAATTTGGGTTTAAATGTTATTAAACCATCACACAACTGGAACATCACTCAGTGTGGAGGAGATGAAAGATCATTTTAATCACAGTACATGGTAATTATGAAGTTTCCCCCTTTTTTATGGAAATATCAAGTAGAAGCTAAAATAGACTCATTTTATGACTCTGTTGACAGCAAGCATGGACTGAGAGATGTTAATATTTGTACACATCTTTAGTATCTGTATGCTCTTCTTAAGGTGTTTTCAGTTACCTTTCAGCATCAACAGAAGGCTGACTTTTGTCACCCAGAACACCTTCATTAAAAGTATTTCTTTTTTTCTACTAGTGGAAAACACTTCATTTTCACCCTCATTACCTGGAGGGTGTTCTGTCTGTTCTCCACATGTAACGATGAAGATAAAGGAAAGACTCAAGTAATTAGGATTATAAAGAGATGTCACTGGCTTTGAGAGAGGGATGATGGTTGGGGGCATGTTTTTGGCAGGGGCTTTAGTACCAACGACTGCTCAACTCACTGATGTGTCATGGAGAACCACCGCTGAGGCGACATCAGCAAGAGATAGACTTCATCGACTAGGGAAAAGAGAAAAAAACATCTGCAGACGCAACTTTCTGAAGATGAATGGAGGAAACAGACATGCAACTCTGAAACCATTCACTAAAAATAATATAAAAATAACAAAGTTTGATCACTTACAGCTCCCTGAGAGCTTTCATAAAGGGGTAATTTGGTCAAGCTGCAGTGCATAAATAGATTATCATGGCTAAGGATGCAAGGTGTTGCAAAAATGCTCTGCTGAGAAGTGGGATAATATGAACGGATGAGTCAACCAGTTTTTAACAGGCAGATTGATGCTAACAGAGGCATACAGGCCCAAAGAGTCTGTTGGCTCCTCAAGATGAACGACACTGGCACAAGTTACGGTGTGGGCTGCATTTTTTTCAGTACGCAAATTTGAACACAGTTGAGCATCAACAAAATACCACATGACTGATAGGTCATTCCGTCCAGTAGTATTTTAGATACTTGTGTAACTCTGACTGAAATTGGCAATGGAGCATTTAGAGACACTGGAGCGTGTGCTTGGTCACACCACTAAATCTGGACATTAATACGGGCCTCGTTGAGTTCCACACGCCAAAGTGATGCCGTTCTCCACTTCGGTCATCCCACTGCTGTTTCGTTCCTGCCTAGCTGACATAAGCTTTATATGTACACATTTTGATGACTGCCACTGCGGTGGGGCAGCTGTACGTTGGTGTCACCTTGTCATGAGTGTCAAGGCCTCCCTTCGTGAAATCCCAGCCTAGAGTAATTGTGTCTTCTTACCTCACCCTCTTCTTAGAGATGTATCTTTGTGCTTTTTGCTCGTAATGAGGGTCCTCTTGTTCTTCACAGGGCAGAATGACACAACAGTAATAGGTTCTGAGAAAAATAATAATAAATCACAGCTCTGCTCTGAACATTATTTACTGTTCATCTGTCCTTGCAGAACAGTCAGCGTCCTCTGCCGTAACTCCAGTACTATGCACTTCAAAAAGTAGGGCTGTCAGTATCGATTATATCAATAATCGGGATACCTACCGATTAAGCTGACGATTCATCGAGTAATTGCGGCCTCGTTGTCTACGACCCAATCACAGCCGTGATATATTGGAGTACATCCGCGCTCCTTCTCGTATGCTATCGCTTATGTATAAAGTAATATATACATTGCAATTGCAACCATTGTAGGGTGCACACTCACTCACACATATGGTCAATTTAGACACACCGAATAAATTGGGTTTTTGGACAGTGAAAGGAAATAGCAGGATCTGCCAAAAAGCTACACGGTGAACATTCAAACGCCACACAGAAAGCGGCAGGGAGAGCGCTATCCACAGTGCTACTCTGCCATCCTCAATGATGTTAATATCGACATGGCATTTCAGGCACATGCAACTCGCCATGTCACAAGGACTGTGATAGTCTTTCAAACCATCTACAAGTTGTGCAGTTTTACTCAGTAATAGCAAACAAAACTTAGCAATTTTATTGATTGTTCTTTTTCAGCATTATCTAGTATATGTTTTTTTTTAAAAAAACAAACATTCTAAACTTTACCACTGCTGCTTTTGCATAATCTCATGTGCCGTCTGAGTCAATCATAATCATTCTTGTCCTTGCTGTTGGACTCAAACATAGACCATGTGCCACTTTTGTGAGAAAAAAGAGTGTAAAGGAAAAAAACAGACAAGAACTGGTGACAAAAAGACATTCCGCTGTGTGGAAATATTTTATATGGGAGGACTTCCACTGTATCCACTGTAGGGAAATATTTTATATGGGAGGACTTCCACTGTAT
>JAODUD010000002.1:458105-468297 GCA_026784285.1 Stomatorhinus walkeri | reverse complement strand
CCCCCCCAGTAGTGTAAAGTCCTGATGTGATCAATCTTGTGAAAGGAAAGGTTGTAAATGACTAGCCATCTGAAAATTGGCTGGTGAACATTATAAGCATTTTACCACTGAAATAAGCCCGGCCGGCCTTAATTTATAAGTCTTGAGTTACAGCTCAGAGACTTGGGAGAATATGAGAATGAGGATGTGATGGAGAATTGCATGGTGTGGCAAAATAGGCATCACAAAGTCTGCACTTTGATTCATACAGGTAAAGCAATAGTACCACAGTTCCCCAGAAATCAGGGGCTAATTAATGAAATGTAGGTGATTGTGTAATAAGGTCAAAAGCCTTTTGGGTCGTGTCACAGGACTTAGACATTTTGAAATATGGGCTGCAGCCTCGTCGGCATCTCTAGACTGAAAAAAGATGGAAATGTATGGGACTGAAATAAGTTAATATGGTGCTGATGAAATGATGAAAGCTGAATTTCTAGAATAGACAAAAGTTCTTACATGTATGGTTCTTAAACTTACATCTTCTTACATCTGGTTCTTAAACGTATGCGGATGAATGTTGTGACAGGGAAATGTGTCTAGCTGAGAAACTGTAGTTACAAATCCAAGGGAGGAATACGAACCAGATTAAAAAGAAGTATGTCAATTATAATTTTGATGGTAGTGCCTCAGTTTGGTTCTAGTCAAAGTCTTGTCTCATCTCATTAATGAAAACTTTGCTTTGCAAAGGTCTGGACAGCTGATGTCTATCATGTGTTTTTTTTTTCCTAAAGTGTCATGTTACCATGCTTTCTTCACTGTTTCAGGATTGCCAGTTTGTTTGACTAAGTTATTAATGGCATCTTCATGGTTCAAGGTTTCCCTGCTCAGACTATAATGATTCCAGGCTCATGCTGGGCGTAGCCTGAAGGGTGGCCTGTAGGGGGAGCAGAGGCCGACACAGTATCACGATAAGTTGGGCGTTCTTTGTGCAGATTTTGTTCCATATTTAATAAAAGCCTCGGAGCGAGATGAAGGGTCTTTGGATAATTGATTGCTATGGAACGCAATGAGTTTTTTTTTTTTCTTTTTTTTTTCTCAGTGTAGATGCTTGTAACTGTAGCAGCACAAACATACCGGCCCGTCTGCCATGAACAAATAGGAAACAGATGATGGCCAAAGACAGGCCCCTGACCTCCATCCACGATGTATCATCTATCCCCGTGCTGCTGCATATTATCATAATGATTAACTACGGCGTGTAACTGAAAACAGCTGGTGCTCCGTAGTCAACTTTAACCCCAGCCTAATGTTTCTGCCATGATTAGATGAATTTATTTGAGATAATAATGACAGATCCTCTCAGACTGTACACCATCAAGAAGGAGCATTCAAAGTAATGATTTTCCAGATTCTAGAATGGATGATTGAATGAATGAATGAATGAATGAATGAATGAATGAATGAATATTACACTTATACAGCACTTTTCAAGACACCCAAAGCACTTTACAGAAACAGTAGGGAGCCACTTCAGCCACCACCCCTATGAAACATCCACCTGGATGATGAGACACCAGCCATTCTGCTCCAGCACTCTCACCACACAGTAACTAATGTGGTGAAGGGGCAGGACAGAATTCACCAGTTAGATATAGGGGATGATTTGCAGGCCAGATATATATTGTATGTTATATGCGTGTTTTGTGTGCGATTACACTGATGTCTTTGTGCCATAATTATGATTATTAGAACTTGATCAACTCAGGGACCTCTCGGGCATGATGAATTTAATTGCCTTTTATGTTATTAACCGTAGGTATTGCCCAGTCTTCTGCCTCAAAAACAAATGTCATTCTTGTAACTAAAACAATAACTAATGACGAGGTTTAATTTTGTGGAAAGTCTTTCAGTTTTAGTACGAAGGGATGGCTTTGGCTATGCACATTCCGCTGCATTCTTTATGTGCCAATTCTTCACCTCAATAAGCAGATGACTTTCTGGACATTTTTATTTCTATATCGCACACACATACAAAGTTTTGACCTGTACAGTGAATTAAAGAGGGTGATAACATTTTCTGAGAGGATTACTTTTGAAGCTTTTTTTTGTGGTTTAGTGATTCCAACTCATATTAGTGACACTTCATTGTGCTTTATCACTGAGGAAGGTAACAAGGTCAGAAATACAGAGCCACATTACAGAAAATTCATTTGATTGCTACTATCCTTACCAGTGAAGATTTTTTCTGTAATAATGTATTTCAAAATTTGTTTGCTTAAAAATGGTTGGCCATATTAAAATTTTCTTGGGATGTGCATGTTCCCCATGTCAGTGTGGAGTTTCTTGTGAGTCCTCTCAGAGTCCTAAAATATGTTGAGGTGAATTAAGAGTTACTGAATTGCCCATAGTTGTGAATGGGGTGTGAGTGTGCCCTGTGATGGGTTGGCACCCCGTCCTGAGTTGTTCTCTTCCTTGCATGTGAGAGTGTGCCCTGTGATGGGTTTGCACCCCGTCCTGAGTTGTTCTCTTCCTTGCATGTGAGAGTGTGCCCTGTGATGGGTTGGCACCCCGTCCTGAGTTGTTCTCTTCCTTGCATGTGAGAGTGTGCCCTGTGATGGGTTGGCTCCCCGCCCTGGGTTGTTCACTGCCTTGTGCACATAGGCTGCAACTCTGAATAGGACAAGCAGTTACTGAAAATGGATGGATGCAATTTTTAAAAATATTTCTATGCTACCATTTTTCAAACTTGTTGAAATGTGTTTTTTTCCCCAATGCATTTACTCTCCTTCAATGAACAATGTGATGAACTCTTCATTATGAGTACTTTACACTTAGGGTTCCGTGTAGAACGTTCTTTTGAGTGTTGGACGAAGCTTGAGTGTGTGATGACTAGCTCCTGGTATTGTTGCTGCAGTAGCCATTGAATGTCCACGTAAGATGCCCAGGAGGTGTTATGTGTATTTTCTAGCCAAGCATCTCTCTGCGTGTTCATAACCATGGCGCGTCCCAGAGTGCTTTGCTTCCAAATCACAAAAAGGACAGGCGCAGCAAGCTAAATTTATACAATAGTTGCTTTTACAGTAATTACTTTTCTCAGAGTTGGACATCATCAAGTCATTTTGGTTTTTCCACACCATAATTTTCATCAGCAGAAAATGTGTCATTGCCAGCAGAACTTTATTTTTTTCCTCTTTCTCTTTTCCTGTCTGCATTCATTCTTTTTGCATGTACAAGCTAATGGAAGGTATTGAATGTATTGTATGAAACACGCTTAATATCCACACATTGCCACTCATTGTGTTTTTTTATTCCTGTGGTCACCTGATGTCTGATGATAAATTGGAGATGAACTACATTTTAGTTTTTGAAGCGGAAAGCGTGGCTTTCGCTACACAGCCACATACTCATATGTGTGTTTTTACGCCTGCATGTGTACATTAATGAATAAACAGAGAAACAGTAACGAACAAGCCAAACCCCATTAGACCTTGAATGAATCACACGTATGGACATATACACATACAGACGGGGTAATTTTAGATCTTCGTAGAGAATGTAAATTGTCTGGCCCACTGGTAAATATCTATCTATCCATACCACTGTGACCAGCACTTTGGTCACAGTGAATTGGTCAACATATTACAGAAATGTCATGAATTTTAATTGGGAAGAATCATTTGTAATAAGATGATAATTAAAAAAAAAACACCTGATACAAATGAACAAATAACTAGACAAGGTGATTTATATGGAAATGAAAAAGTGCGAATTAGTTTATGTAGGAGGTATTGTGGCAAATGATCCCAGTGTGTAATTAAACACAACCTGACTGACAGATTTATTTTATACACTTCTTGGTTTTGTGACATTTATTCACTGCTCATTTAATCTAGTGGAAAAGTTTCTAACACTCCAGTTAATTTTTCAGCTAAAATCATGACCTGCTTTTCTCTGTATTTTTCCGCACAATGTGCAATAACTGTTAATAGTTAACTCAAAGCCCACAAAAATACTTGCAAAACATTGATTAACATTTGAGTTATAATCACATATAAAGGATAAAATCAGCGTTTGTAAATACAACTCTTTCAAACCCATACATTCCTCCTTGGTTACCCCTGGCCTATAAATCTCTTCTGGGTCAATATTATGTACTGTATACATTGTATAATTGATGTAACAGACTAATTAGGGATGTCTAACATTGCTAAAGTTTTGTAAATGATCAGTGTAGTAGATCACACACACAGACACATACAAACACACACAGAAACACACAATCACAGGTGTGTGAATGTGTGTATGAATGGATGAATGTGAGGCATAACTATAAAGTGCTTTGAGTGCTCGAAAGAGTAACAAAAATGCGCTATATAAATGCAATCCATTTACCATTGACCATTTACATACACACAGACACGCACAAACATACACACAAACACAATCACACACACTGGCACACACACAGACACACACAAACATAATTACTAACATACCGTCACAATCACACACATAATCACACACACACAGTTAACTCTGCAGTTAACTCATATCATTCTGTACATTTGCAGGACAAGAAGAAAAATATACAATGTAGGTCTAACAGAAGTTTTAAAATGAGAATTCTTAAGAAACAGTAATCATTAATAATGATTAATAATTATAATTTACCTAAGTGTTTTAAGGAGTTTTCACAGATAGGTGTGGATTTCAACAGAAGTAAGTCTGTTTGACTGAGAGTAAAAATAGTGAAAATCCCTTGAATCTGATGGGGTTAAAGGGTTACTTAAAAGCTTAAGAATTGATGAGCTACTTATCTTTTCCAGGCTTTGAGGCCTTAAAACATGTGAAACTTTTTTTTTTTCCAATTTCCCCAGACGCAGCCTTCTACCACTCTGGAGCAGGTGAAGGATTACCTAATGGGAGTGGCCTTCTCTGATTGGCTACCATTGGTTCATTTTATTCAGCATGGGATCAGTTGTTCAGGGAGCACCTGTCCCCTGATGCCTGGCTGTAGCAGAGCGTAGATCGGAACTATGCCGCCCTCAAACACGAACGCTCAGTGCTGTCAATGGATCAGTGACATCACCACTAACTGGCATGCCCAACGTGTTAGTCGGAGCCATACTTTCACTATTCCTGCTGTCTTTTCATCTAAAACTTCTGAATACCCGGCAGTGTGGCTTGCATGGAAATCTGGTGACACTTTTTTTTATTTTGCAGAAAGGGTTTTCCCCGAATTATAACGCCCTCATTTTTGGGTAATATCAGAGGATGTCAAGGACAGCTTCATTCCCCAAAGACAGAAAGGATTAGACAGGCATGCGAATGCTGTCACAAAAAAAGCAGATTTTCGGAAACAAAAGCAGTGTAAACAGATGCCAGAGAGCATGCAGAAAGATTAACCATAAAATAAAATATATATAATACATAATATTAGCGCGTGGGCACGCACAAACCGACACACACACATACATAAACATAATGCATATTCTTGCAGTGCTCTGCATATACATGTGTGTGTTTCCCAATGCATGAGGAAATGCTTCCTTTTTTCTCTTTTAATCCAGTCCAACAGCCTCATTTGAATTCAGTTCTTGCAGCAGCTGTGACCTTTGTGGGGAACCTTACTTGCCCATTAAGTGTGGGTGTATTAGGAGAGCAAATAATCTTAACATTTACCATTCTGCTATCCTGGTTTCATTTCTGCATTTCTGAGAATCCTGTTTAGTGGTTTATCTCTGTGTACTGAAAGTTGGATAATGTGTGTGTGTGTGTGTGTGTGTGTGTGTGTGTTTGTAATTATTACATTGTGGGGACCAGATTTCCCTGTAACCTTTTTTTTTTACCTTGTGAGGAATTTTTTTTCAGTCCCTACAAGGGTAACCTAATTTTTCTAAAAATCTGTGACTGCAATCAAAAAACTGAAAATGGCAAAAACCTTCTGTTTTATTTGTTTTCTGTGTGTACATGCGCATGTGTGTATATTTGTATCAGTGTGTATATGTGTGTGTGCGCGTGTGTGTATATTTTTGTCGGTGTGTGTACATGTGTGTATATGTGTGTGTGTGTGTGTGTGTGTGCACATGTGTGTATGTTTGTGTCGGTGTGTGTATATGTGTGTGTGTGTGTGTTTTTGTGAGTCTGTGTGTAGTTCTCTTATTTATCATTATAGGCATAATTATTATTTTCCATATATGTGGAATGTACCTTATTTAACGCTAGGAAAAGTGGCTGCCAGTGCAGGGATGCTTACAGGTTTTTGTTCACTCAAGTCTAAATCCATTTTAAATTTACGTTAAATTATACATTTTTTAGAAATAGGTTTATCAGTCCCGGTTGCTGATATAAAACCCTAATAATGACCAGGAGGACAGGGAACAAATGGGGAGAATCCCAAATAAACTTCCAGGACTCCAGTTGTGAGTCGCCACACAGCCCACAGTTCAAGACCATGTATGACCATGTAACCTGCACTGTCCCTCTCATGCAGACACATTGTAGTTCATTCGATAAGGGGCTTTACACTAGGCACGCCTCATAAACATGCATCATGTTCAGCATTTTGCACTCTCAGCAGGACCCACAGCTCAGCTGTACATTTCCTACAGTACATTTTAATCACGTTTCCAGCACATTTCCATGCTAATTTTATATTTTTTGAACTGTCGAGGCTAACTGCATGACAGACTCTGAAATGATCTCAGCAGAATTACGGTGTAATTATACGAGTCGATTTTCTGCATAAATTCCCAGGCCGTGCCTTGCCAATGACAGGTATGGACGGTAGATGTACTTTGATTCCAGGTGGGCATAATTAGGATGGAGGGAGCTGAAGTAATAGCTGCTGTGGAGTCTTTCTGTTCCCCACACAAAGGAATAATGACAAAGCTACGTAAACTGGGGCAGTTGTTTATTAAACCTGTTTGCAGCAAAGGTCTGTTTTCTGTTTTGCTCCTTGTCATTGTGCTGTAGCCATGACTCTTTGGGAGGTACAATGTCAGATTTTGATTGGTCAGTCTGCATCCAATAAGCATCTAACTGGAAAACCACAAAAGCAAAAGCTGTCACAAACGCCATGGTAACTTTATTTGACAAGTAATAAACCAGTTGAGGCCAGAGGAATCCGACAGAATGTTCCGGCAGAATGCTCTTTACTTGGCTGCCAGGAGTCGACATCAAATAATAATAACAATAACAATAATAATAATGAACTGTTTGGGATACAGACAAGCCTACATAGCTATATATAACAAACAGAGACATATGTCATGGAAATGTAGCAATGGCGATACTGTCTTAGTGTAGTGGTTAGTCTTACTCTGCTGATGTGGGTCTTATTCCATCTCACAGCTTTATGTGTATGAAGTTTGAGTGTTCCTGCATCCCATAGGGAGAAAACCATGTATTCTCCTCATGGTCCATAAGCACATGGTTAGCTGAGCTGGTGTCTCTAAATATCCCTTAGTGAGTGATATTGTGCATGCAGGCATATGGCCTACGATGGAACGACAACCCATCTCGAATGTTCACTGACTTGTATTCTTGCACAGTCCTTTTTCATGGGGTTACACTACAAGCTTACAATGCGACACTGTTCAGGAAAGGCGGTTGATGAATGGAAGGATGGATGTAAGAATGAATGTTATTGTCATATAATAAATTCTTATTAGAGTTTTATAGCTAAACCTGAACCATGTTTTTTTTTTGCTTTAACAAACATGCATATACCAGCATTAAAAGAAGAAAGCCACACTACGCTAATCATATTTAATATTGTACTTTTTTTTATAAATAATACTTGATTCCCTTCTGTGTTCTTTTTATTTCCATGTATGTATAAACTTATTTTTACATCTTATGACTGTAAGACCATATGAGGTTAATATGAGTTATGAAATGAGTGCGGCTTTTATAATTCTTTTTTTTTTTTAGAAATTATTATATATTGATAGAATTTATATATATGAACAACTGAAAATGAGTATGAAATTGAAAAATAAATTAAAAACATAAAAATGATAAAAAAACAATAAGAATAAAATAAATTCCATTGTTGCAGATTTGTTTTATAATATGCTAAAGTATATTTTTCTCATTTGTATCTTTGTAGAGACATTGACAATTTTCTTCAGTCTGCACTTGTCATTTTTGATCCTATTAAATCCTAATTTTATATAAGAGCAACGTGGGAATTGTAGGAAGAACTAGTTTAACTGGGGCGCAGTGCCAATAAATGGGAGATCCCTTCTTATGTCGCTACTAGGACATTTCAGTGCCCAGCTCTTTAAAACTGGACCTTTTCCAAGAGGTGGGTTTGTCAACACAGTAAATAGGTTCCTTACCACAGTTGCATTCCTACTTTTTTCACTACAGCCACCGGATTTCATTTAACCATTAAAGCTTTCAGAGGCGGGAGACCCAGATTACCCTATTCTCTTCTAAAGATGTTGTTATTTCAACAAGGCATTATTAACACCCACAGTCAGTGGCTGCTTTGTGTGACAACAACTACACCATTGTATGAACTAGGAGGGGCTCTCACAACTCAAATCGTTCAGGGGCCTCTGGCCATGTCTATGTGTCCCTGGGTAGAACCCACTCGTCCCCCCCTCCCCTGAAGCACTTCAAGGATGGGCGAGTTGCGAAGTCAGGAAAGCCATTCTGCACAACTGTTGTACCGAGCTGTTGTTTTTTTTCACTTGTGGCCATCCTATTAGCTTTAATGAGTCTGCTCCTGTGACCTCTCTCATTAGCAAGGTGTTTTTGCCCACAGAACTGCCCCTGATTGGTTGTTTTTTTTTTTACCATTCTCTGTGAAACTCAGCACACTGTAGTGTGACAATCCCAGGAAGGAGGCCGTTTCTGAAACACTGGAACCACCCGGCCTGGCACCAACAATCACGCCATGTTCAAAACTGCTTAGATCGCGGGTCCAAGTCGCTGTAATGTTTAGCCAAATAACAAATGAACCTTTTGGCCCTGTCTGTGTGCTGTATGTATTTAGTTGACATAACGTGTTAACAAGCACGTGTACCTTGTGTGCTAACTGAATATTTTTCATAATAGTAAATAAATCATAATAGTAAATAAATTGTCAAGTTCTATGTTTATTCATCCAAAAACTTTGAGAATTTATCTTACCAAAAATATCAGCACAGGATGTGACAGTAGCCATTTGTAGAACACCTGTAATACATATGTACAGTACATTAATATTCTGGAAAGAACAAAAAAAATGTGTTTTTCTATTAGCTACCTGATAGTCCTGTGCTATTATCAAGAATTAGACAGTTTACGGTTTACAGATGCTTTACAAGAAAAAGGAAGTTGCCAGCCATGGAAATATCTAATTAGCTTCCTGTCTTGAAGAAAATGTCCTCTCCTAGATATGTCTGACACATAATTTAAGGTTGTCAGGTTCCATTTCCCTGTGTTACTGGCTCACAATATTATTTTACCACACTTGCAAGTATATTTCAAGTGATGACAGAATGTATTTCAGTCAACCTGAAGCCTTTGCGGCGATATAGATTTTTAACTCATCGGGCTAAATTATATGTTTTGTAATAATAGGTCAGCTATACCACATTTATGCTTTACCTAGTAAAATGTATTTATGGTGCTAAGAATTGGAGAGGAGGCGAAATGTGTGGCTGATTTATAGGATTTGTAAAGTTCCTCTCAGTGATCTGTATCACAGACAATTTTTATAATGTGTGTGTGTGTGTGTCTGTCTGTCTGTCTGTCTGTGTGGATTATGTTTATATTACATTGTGGGGACCAAATGGCCCCCACATTGTAATAGAAACTTGTTTTTTGACATTGTGGGGACCGTTTTTCAGGTCCCTACAAAGCTGTATGAATGTTCAGACTTGTATTTTGTTCGCTTACTCATTGTTAAGGTTAGGTCTGGGTAGAGGTCAGACTCTAAAAAGTTTCTTCTTTATTACTGTTAATTGATATTGCAAAGTATAAGATAACTTGACCTTGCAAAATAAGAAAATTATAATGTACAAAGCTTACTACTGCTGTATCTACATATATACAGACATATGCGCAAAATTTGAATATGAACATATTCACACACACACACACACATATATATATATGTGTGTGTGAGTGTGACTATGTTCATGTTCAGATAATATGACATCTCCTTGCACTTCATTCAATGTTGATGACCCAGAAATTTCACACTTCCCCGTCAAAA
>JAODUD010000002.1:412232-430738 GCA_026784285.1 Stomatorhinus walkeri | reverse complement strand
GAGGGGGCGTGGCACACGGAAGGAGCAGACGATCGGGGCAGGACACATTGTTTGGATACATTTATTTTCTTACTTTACAAATTACTGTTTTCATAAATGTACTTAGATGTGTTTAGTACAGTATATGCTCTTCGTGTTTTATCCGGTTCATTTTGTATTTAAATGCTTAAAAAACATATTTAGGTGTAATTTTGGGGGGCTGGGAACCAATTAATTGGTTTTCCATTATTTCTTATTGGGAAAATTCGACCACAAGTTGAACTTTTTAGCATTCGATCCAGATTTCTGAGCGAATTAAATTTGAGTTCTGAGGTACCGCTGTACATATAATGTATCTGTAGTGGATGACTATTCTGTGATAAACTGAGCTGAAGTTAAGAGAAGCGTATCACTGCTCAAAGACAATTTTTAAGCAGCTATAGCAGCTATTGACCTCTGCCAGGATGCCCCCCAGGTCAAACGTTTAAATTCAGCTTGAACAACAAGGTAATAATTGTTTCAATAATTGATATCTGCCATGACAACAACATAGTCTTGGTAACGGTGTTTCCCTGCCTGTGTCTGTATAATAACGCACTTCAAGCAAAGGATGAAATGCTAGGAGAAAACTTCAGATTTTTCTGGCGATACATACGTTTGTTTCTCTCCGCCATGTTATTTACTGTAGCAGGATAATTTTGATAAAACGATGCGGCTCATTTCAGACCTAAGGCTCTGTCGTATTATCTTTTTTTTTTTTTTTTATCTGTTCTAAATTATCTGTTTGGGAAAAAAAAAAATACTACCAGCAACAACAATAACAGCATCAATAACGGGAATTTGACTTACTGTCTTGTACAAACGTGTTCCTTATTTCATGAGCAGAAGTTAATGCATAGGATTGTAGCTGAACATTAGTCAGCAGGCTGGGGGAATTCAGACATGCCACGCACGTCATTCATTAATCCCAGGGCCTTGTGGCTGTTTCCGTGAGGCAGGGCATTCCGTAACGCCAGAGACCCTGTGGCACGTTGGCATCGCCGCTTCTACCCCATGTATCCATCCTGGATGAACACAGGGCTCTTCCATAATAACTCTGCTGCAAGACTTAAAATATTATGCAAAACAACATCTGTACATATGATGTACTCAGTTTGTAATTATACCAGGATTATTATTTAGTGCCTCAGTTAATTTTTGTTTGTTTGTGACTTCAAACATTTCATTCTTTAATTAATCAGAAAAAGCTAATCATATAGTTAGTACGTGTAAATGTGTGCTTGCCTTTCATCTCAATAATAAACCAACCGGTTTTGTCTTCTTGTCCCTATAGATAAGTACACTGGGTAGAGTCTTTATCTTTTTTCTTCCAACTGTGGCTCTCTGTTTAGACACATTCGCCCATTTAAAGGAAGTTATAATTACCTTGGGGAGTTTATGAGATGTGCATTGCCTTTTTACGGGCCAAGTCAGGCTGAAATTACCTAAATTGCAATCATGAGACTCCAACAACGGAAATGGACTCAGCATAATGCGAGTGTATGTATTAGGTCAAGCATTCAGTAACACCGGGCTGCAAGCTAAAACTAGCCGGGATTAACGCCAGCAAGTTCCTTCGCATAAACCTCTCGAGCTCCTGTCTCTTTCAGGCACCAGTTCTAATTGGTTATCGGGGGTTTAATTTTATGTTTTATTAAATGAGTAAGAAGTGGCTGAGTACGCTCCTTCAGTTTTTAATATCTCATCTGTTTCATTTCTTCCAGGGAGATTTTATACCCGCGTTAAAAACGTCTTCGGTTAATCTGTATGGGTGCACTTGGAAGTATGTGATATTAATTTACAGTGCATTTTAGTGTGACTCCTGCTTTCAATATAACAAAACCATTCAAATACCATTCATCTTCCATGCCAAACATCCAGTGCAGAGTTACGGTGAGTCTGAATGCTACCCTACACACTATGAAGTTTTTAGCAATTGAAGATAACCTAGACCACATGTTTTATTGACATCAGGACAAAACCAGAGTGAAACGCTGGAGCTGTAAGGTCACAGTGCTGCTCACTGAGCTGCCGTAGCGGACATCGCTGCTAAAGATGTTAGCATATTTTAGTCACGTATAAATGCTCGGCTGTCAGTTTTTAAGTGATAGATTCTCAGTTAGAGTTATACAATGCTATTTCCTTAAGAGATTTAAATTATGTAAGTGTCTTTCTTTTCAGCAGTTGACCTGGATGGATTGTGTGCAATGTCATCATACTTATGTCCAAAAATTATATTTCAGCATTCCCAGAGAGAGAGAACCTGGTAAACACTTTAACGAGCATAACAGTTCATGTCTTGTCTTCCGTTGCTTCTCCCATCCTTAGATAAAAAGGACAAAACTGCAATCATTCGCTATCCGTTTCCCCCACACTTCCTCTAACCCCAGTAATGCAAGTTCATTTAAAAAGGATGCTAATTTAGCAAGTGCTAATTAGCGGTTTACTCTGCTATTCAATTCTAATTATCGAAAACCTTGACAGTAAAACAAGATACTGCATGTGGACCTGCACACAATGATGCTGTAAATGAAATTCGGAAGTTTAAGATACAACAACGCATTAAAATTGCCAGCGCAGTAGCACAGTGGCCTTGAGGGTTGTGTTTGTATGAGTTTCCTCTATGGAATCCAGTTTCCTGTTTTGGTCCAAGAACGTGCAGTTAGGTAAATTTGAATAAGTATCTTTATTGCCACTGCACAGAGCAGTGAAATTTCATTTAGCATCTCTCCAGTCAGCACCATAGTATAATAACAATACATGCAAGGACAACAGAGACACACATGTATAGACATTCAAGTACACAATAAGCAAAGAAATATAAGACCATAGATATATGTGCAAGAGAATTAATGTCACTGAATCACCAAAGTTCATGTTTGAATGTATGTCCTTCAATAGACTGGCATCTTCTCCAGGGTATCCCTTTGCCCGGTTCCCTGTGCATTATGGGACAGGCCCCAGGGTCACCAGAATCCAGTACTGAATAAACAATATGGAAGATGGATAGATGGAAAACAGTGGTACTTAATTGTTTCTTGTTTAATAGTTTTCTAACCCTTTCTCAATATTGATTATGCTTAGGAATTATACATTAGGCATTCGGTCAAATGCTGCATTTTGAACCTGCGTGGCAACACGTATCCTTGAACAAACCATCTTGATCTTCATTCTATTAGGATTTCACCCTGAGGCTTATTGGGAGTCAAACCGGAAAAATAAATCGCTACAGCATTCAGCAGCGGGTCAGTTACAAAAAAAAAAGATGTGAATAAGCACTGCTCTGTCTGTGTACACAGGATTAACGAGCTGACACTGATTAAATAAGATACAGAGGCAGCAGCATAGGTCCATGTTGGGGTTGGAGAGGATGACGTAATTTCAGGGGCGTGTACAGGGGAGGGGCCACAACCATTGGCCCCAGCTGAGAGCTCATTGGCTCCCAGAGTGTTCCCTCCCAATAACTCACCTATCGTTGGCTAACGATAAGCTTGGCCCTTTTGTATGAATTCTGCGTAATTCGCATGTGGTTTTAAAAGATGCCACTGCGATGAGTGGAGACATCGTACATGACAGAGGAATTAAACACTAGGATATTGTGGGCCTGTCCTCTGATCACAGACAACATGAAACAGAAATGTGCAAACCAGGAAACTGGACATATCGCACGGTAAAGTTGGTGAACAGATTGGTGCAATGGGTTTTTCTGTACCAGACCATCGTTAAGATTAACTTGAAGAACCTAATTTTGGTATTTAAAAAAAAAACATTTATCCTGGAAATCAAATATTTATGCTTGTGTGTTAGCTGTGGCCTGGGACACCATGCTGCAAGGTTAGTTGTGTGTACTTGTAGAAGCACATGCTGTAATGGGGCACATGGAAACATCCCGTAAGGGCAAAAGATTGAAGCCGAGAAGAGAAATAAGAGAACAGGTGGTTAAATATGTATTCCAGTGTCATTTATCTTTTTGAACAGGAAGAAAAAAGGATGGATACTTTTCACGCAGGATGTACAAGGGGAAGAGCTGTGGCTTAGATGAAAGATTATTTTCCTCGACAAAAAGCGAGCTGTGTGGGGGGGGGGGTAGGTGCAGCTGGGTGGGAGTTTGCTGGGGGAAGGGGGTTAAAAATAAAGTAAATATTTGGGCATCTGACAGCTGGATGTGTGTAAGAGTCTCGCGAAAGTACCTGTATTGCCAGTGTCTTTTGAAATTCAATGAGATGCACTGCTGGGGGGGGGGTGGAAATCCCAAGGTTGTCACGGGCAACAGAGGTACCACGGTCAGACCCTTCATGAGTGACATGGTGGGCTAGGAGCACAACACCCGTCCGGTGAGGTGAGGTTTGCAGCAGCTTTTTGCGCCAAGATGTGAAGACAATCCAAGTAGTGAAAGCAGAAACTGGAATCCAGGCCCTTTGATTTCAAGTTTGATTTTTCTCTCAATTTTCTTAAAAGCCAGAACATCTGCGAGGTTCCTCTTGAAACCCTGGCCATGCATTTGATATGCTTCAGAACTGCAGATGAAAAGGCGGAAGGTTTTTTTTTTCCTTGTCCTGCATTCTTCCACAAGTCATTGTCTTTTCAAGATAACAATGTTCCATAACATGAATATTTTCTGCCACACCGTTGTTCCTTCAGTATAAGTTTGCTTCTGTACCTAAGCATGCATGCAAAATATAGTGATCATGCATACAGTAGGAGCATTGTTCTAGGCATTTGAAAGTATTTTTTTATACATTAGTATTTTATCTGAATTTGGTTGATGTTCATCTGCATGGAACTTTGATATCTGTCCGTCTGTCCGTCCATCAATCCATCCATCTTCTCTAGCCACTAATGCAGTACAGGGGTGCAGCTGGCCAGGGCACCAGGCTGGGGACACTGGAGGTTAGGGGGCTGCTGATCACTCATCCAGAAGACTGTACTTATTTATTTTGTTATTATAATAAATATTGAATCTGGACACCTGGGCCCCACCCACCCCGGGTCCTGTTAGCTGTCTTGCCTGAGCTGATGATGCAACTTACATGATTTTGCTCCCAGTCTCCATTCTAGTGGAGCAAAAAAAAATACCCCCCCGCCCCGCCACCCAGCACCCCCACGTCCCATTGCTTCTTCAGCATGACATTCTCCCTGCACTATCCTTAAGCCACTGAATGTCATTGAGATGGTTAAAAATATTGCTTCCCTCCGAATTCTCAGCAATTTATAAGTGAGTGTTTGATATGAAATTTATGAATGTCATGCCCTTTGAAAGATTTTGCTCATTATTAAGGTCACGCTTCAGAAGGATGGAGGTTTGAAATTCTAATGGGAAAAGACAGAAATAAAGTGGTTTCACTGGAATCTGCTTCTGGGATTTCCTTTCTATAAGCTAGCTTAGGGACTCCAGATACACTGCTATTTTTGGTTTTAAATATTAAGCAACGCCAGTACTGGTCAATACATCATATAGACATTAAAACCGTTCACCACTCTGTTTTGCGTGCAGTGAAACCGTAATAGAGGTATTTGCTGCTGGATACCCTGAAGCAGAGATTCAACCAAAGTCCTGAGATTTTATGCCAATTGTGCAAAAATCAGGGAAGTGCCTTAATCTCCTCTTCTGAATGCATCACTTTAAGGCAGGAAGTTTATAGCGGAATCATGGCGGATATAAAATGATCACATTTTACATACCGTGTTTAGCAGTATTATGAATTTAACATTTACATTTCACTCATAGCAAGATAGACTTGTAGAATGAAATGCATGAAATTGCAAAATGTTTCGGATTTCATTTTCCTTAGCAGCTGTAGGGTTCGTTGCATTTGTTAATGAAATGCGCTCGTCGCATTCAACAACGACGCTTATTCAAAAATAAAAACGTGGTTCTGAAAATTGTGAAAATAAGAAGGCATTTCAGGTTTTTCCTGTTCCGCTTCAGTGGGTAATTACTGTATACATGTTTTCTACACTGACCTTTCCAGCTCCTATAGGATGTTGAGAAACGCTGCTTGCGCTGCTGATGGTGTTTGTGGGAGTCAGGCTGTCTGCCGTCCCGCAACCTTAAGGCAGCTGCGCACGACACAAATGATCGTTAAAAGGAAAAATTCTCGCGTAAGGTATTCAGTTCATTCTCTTTCCATCTCCGCTCTCCATCTGTGAGCATACTTCTAATTAAGTGCGTTACCACTGTTGGGACGTGAATGTAATGATGTCACTGCACTCTGCCTTAATGTCGCATCACTTCTGTCATGAGAACGAACTCTGTATTTCCCGACTTATTAATAATCCTGCAGCTTTCAAAAACTCCTTCAGCAGTGTCTGGTATTATAGATTTCATTTGCTTAGAAAAAAAATCACGTTTGGTTTCTTCTTTCAAATAAAATATTTGTAATCATACAAAGTAGCATAAACATTATTCATAACAGCATTCTGGCAGTGTAGGCCACTTTGTGCATAATATAACTATGACTAAATGTAATATCTGTGCATTACCTATTGTACTTCTTATTTGCTTTCAGTTTATTATTCAACTTGCGCTTGTTGTAGTTCTGTTAATGGAGATACTCTGCTATATTGCTTCGGTAGGCATTTCTGCAAGTGCACGACAAATAAATCAATAAAAACAACAAACTGTAATTGCGAAAAATTCCTTTTCTACAACATCAGACTTGATTGATCTTAGCTGTTTATTTTATTTTATTTCATTTTAAGTTGTGGCCCTTGCCGTGAAGAAACCACTATCGGCATTTCTCATAATAACATTTGTAATAATGTTTTTGTGCTCGTTCAGTGATGAACAAAAGCAGGTGTTAGCTATGCCTTTAATTAAAGCGAAAGCAATGCAAGGGGTTTTCATTTTCTGGACCATAGCAGTGAATACAGATGTTAAATAATGCAGAGCTGTAGCTCTATCCAGCCTGTCAGACTTAGATAAAGGCTTTGTGATTGATCATGACACCCTGTTTGTTGCTGGTGAGAAACAACATTGCCATATTCATGGGCTCAAAGTGTGCCCCCTGGCTTCTGGTGCAGGAATAGCAATATTTTCTGAAGTGCCAACATGAGATAAATACAGAAGATCCATTTTAAACATGGATGCAAACGTAAATGGGCAAATCATTGTAATTAAGTATTTGAGGGGGTAATTAGGTAATGGGGGGGGGGGGGATTTGTCTGTAACATTCTTTCATGCAGTGTTTGGTCAAACACATGATCTCCGTATAAAAAAGCACAGTACTTTTGTCCATAATTATTTCTTCTGACACGAAGTCTCTCATAGTTCTTATTATCTGAGCTGGTACATTTTGCATGTGTCTGTAGACTGGATTTAGCAGTGTAATATTTATTTGTTCCACCATTGTGTGCTTTAAGCAGATGGCTGGATGCAATACTTAATTGCCAAAACATGATGTTTTTGGAAAACGACCAGGTGTTCAAAGTTGGACAGAGAGAAAAATATGCGATCTTAGAGTTACCTGTTCATTTGTGGTCTGTTTCAGCTGGTTTTATTTCTCTGTGGTTTCCTTATGTGGTGCGGCAACAGAATAGGGTGGGAAAGTAATCAGTTGTCATGCCATAGCAATCAGTGCACAACAACAATATGTGTCCTCTGCATTTAACCCAGACATCACATCATAACATAGCAGCTAATTCTACACCTAGGGGGCAGTACCTTACTCAGGGTACCTCAGTGGTACTTTGCTGGTCAGGGATCTGAACCACAGTCTTTCAAGTGGAAGTGTGTGTCCCCAGCCATTAGGCTACCACTGCAACCAAAGCTATGGAGATACGTAAGTAGGGAAGGGCTTGGCTGGATTCAGTGCGTTTAATTTTTAGGTGCAGAATAACCCCCTAAGGGAGATGCAAAGGGGAAGTACACGGGGGAAGAGCAGGCAAGTAATGCCAAAACGTTAAGAGCAGAAGATCAATCAGGAAAAGGCAGTATCCGATTAACATTAAAAACCCAATAGACAGGGCACAAGGTACAGTCACTGATAGAGGGATCCGAGGCATCACGCAAGGGTGACAGGAGAAGCAGACTTTCTAGGAAGGCGTACTGTATGAGTTCTGTAGAGGGCGAGATGAAAAAATACATACAGTGCTAAATAAAAAGAGATCATGGTATCATAACGGTGCAGAGTGACAGGAATGGATGAGCTCTAAAAAAATCATACTAAGCTGACTTCTACTTTTGTTGATATGAGGTAATGAGGAGGGGGGGAGTAAAGGGTGCAAAAGATAGAGAAAATCAGCCAAGAGGCTCGGATTTGAAACGCGAGTGTCGGAGTCCCCCGTGGGCACAGATCGACTGCCAGAAGAAAAGAAATCAGGTTCCAAGAAATGGACGAGCGACTCTGGTGGCCAATTATGAAGAGTGCAGAGCAGCGGAGGAGAGGCGACATGGGTATACTGCAAGGCGGCGGTGGGTACAGAGCTGGAGAGGGAAAGGGATGAAGTGAAGACCAGCGGCTGGAGGTGGCTGCAGGTGACGAGGAGGGCTCTCTTTCTCTCCCTCTCTCTCTCCCTCTCCTTTTCTCTCTCTCTCTCTCTCTCCCTCTCCTTCTCTCTCTCTCTCTCTCTGTGATGTAATCCACATCTGGCATTTCTCTTCCATATTGAATGATGACCAGCAGCTTCAGCGACTACCTGAACTTGTAAAATTATTGAAGGGTGCAGTCAGAAGGAGGGACTAGTGATGAGGATAAGTGCGTCGCTCTCGAGTAAATCTACTCCAGGAGAAAGCCACAGAAGTTGCTGACAGTGGGCAGGTCGTATACTCCCCTTGGTGGCTGGGTCACCTATGGACTGAACCAGGGGAAGACATCCCCTTCCCAACCCACGCTGATCAAAGGCACCTTCGACCTGACTGCTAAAGCCAATAACCGACCTTAGAAAGGATTCGGACATAAAGTGAACAATGGCAGAGGGGCGGGGAAGAGGGTTGATTATCACCTATCCAGCTGAACTAACAAAGATATTTGCTGATCTGGCCAGTAATATTGTGTGATTTGTCACCTAAAGAATAGGTTGTGTCCTTGTGATTGGTCAGCAGAACCATGTCCTAATTACTACTGTCAGGGTGAAGAAAGAGGAAGGAAGAGTTGTAGTCTTTCGCTGATCAGGATAATAATTTATGTCTTTACGTCACAAGAGACTCTGCCTGCATGTTAGTAAATTGTGTGTCGTCCACCTGGCTCTTGTGCCCTTTGCCATTACGTTCCACGTACTTTTTAATAATGGAGCCTGATTAAGCGAAGTTGACATTAATTGTGTTTCTAAGGATCTTTTCCTCATTGAGAATTTCATTGCACTGTGTAGAAAAATCAGCTGCCCTGCGCAGGGAAAACTAGAGTTTGAGAATCTATGTCCTTCCTCTTCTTAATTAGCTTCAATGAAGTGACCCGCTGGCTCTTTTTAAACTGGAGAATTTTGTGGATATAAAGGCTCCCAATATGGACACTTGGTATAATTGTATATCTTTTTCTTTGCTCTACAGTGTTTCCTAATCCGTTCCTCAGGGACCCAAAGTCGGTCCATGTATTTGCTCCCTCCCAACTCCCTGCCAGGCAGTCCACATTTTTGCTTCCTGCCAGACAGTCCACATTTTTGCAACCGGGAGCTGGGAGGGAGCAAAAACATGGATTGTCTATTGGTCCCCGAGAACCGGATTGGGAAACACTGCTCTACTAGCGAGCCTGAACATAGCTTGCAATCTGAGACTTACGCGTTCGCGCTGCTCTGGATTTTTAGCTCAAGGGCACGGCAGCAGGTGCTCTGCTGCGACGTCATGTGTCCCAGCGCTGTGGCCACTGCCGCACCTGCCGGCCACCTGCTGACTGTTCACATCTTGTTACAAGCCTAGAGCAAAGGGGTCCTAAAACAACTGGTTACTAATTGCTATAACCCTGAATTAGTAACGGGTAGGCTGCTGATATAGATCACCACACCTCACGATAACAACGATGCGGATTACGTAACGCGCACAGCATCCTATGCATCTTTGCATAGATTCAAATTCCGGTTTGAAAATAATATCACCAAGTGCCAAATGACTAATTGTGCCACAAGGATTTAGCATAAATCATGAATATTTATGTAATTTGGTCATTATCGATGTATATGAACTGCTTGCGCTTATTCCTTTCACTATGACTCACAACTCTCTGTCTTCTGAGTTCCAGACTCACACTTTGATATTGTTAGGAGCTTTTTTTCAGTATGAAAATGTTTTTACCTGAAAGCAATGTTCCCCCGTTGCACTTGACAATTGAATTACTCTATGAGCTAAGGCTATCAACAGCGGCAATGAGGTTATCTCAAATGAAAGCATTCTTTCCAAGCTTATCCAACTCAGCCAGAGAGTCATATCCTGGAGGCTTTGCTGCATTTGTATATGGTAACCAGAGACCGGCCAGAGCTGCAATTAAACTCTGAATGGCTTGCCATATGAAAAGTGAAAAATGACACACATAGTCGTATCTGTTTGGAGAAATGTGTCATGATGATGAAGATGATAAAATCACGTTTGAATTTCAAAGCAGCTCTCTGGGCGGATCCAAATTCATCCGCTGCTAGATGCCACTGCCTTGTGACGCTGTGTACAAACAAGTTGGGAAAAAAAACATTTCAGTCATACATTCTGGAATATTGTTTCTGTGTCTAATGTGATATAATCCTTCTTAGGTGACTGAGGGGGTGGGGGGGGGGGGGGGGTTGTTGTTTTTATATCCTCCCTACAACAAGATAGCGTCCTGGTGGCAGACCCCTGTAAGAGATTCTGCTTTTCATATTGTTTAATTTCAATCACAAGGTTCAATGGCTCAGAAAATTCTGCTCCTCATTCCCCTGGCAATGAAGCAAGGTATCACTTAAGCCTTAACAAGAGGAGAAATGACGATCCCCACTTTGGCACATCAGCCCGCATTTAAGTCACCTTCTGTTACACATGAGAGTAATACACACTCCCATACCCAAACAGACACCCTGGAGATCCACACTTTGCTTGGCAAATAGATATTTTGTGAAGATTATGAGAAATGCAAACAATTATCACGAGCTTATTAATTACTGCAAAATGCAAGTGCAAACCGTTGTATTGGATTTTGTGGGAAATGTGCTTTTGTTTTAATTATGTACTCTGCTTGGAAACATGTGTTAGTAAACAGTCATTTTTAGTTTCATCTTTGTACCACATAGCTAGTCGAATTCTGTACTATTCTGAGTGAATTTATAAAACAGCGTTGGAAGGTTCTCAACGACATGAAATTCTAATGGGAAGGGAGTTAATTATTTAAAAGGTTACACTTCATAATCATATATAAAGTCTCTGGCGAGGTCCCTTGGCTGAGCTTCACGAAGTGTATGTGGAGTTTACTTGTAGATATGTGACGACATGTAACAACACCAGTGGAAAAAGGTCAGATGGTACTGCTTGAAAAAGCATATTCCTGTTTCTGCAACTTAAAGCTCCAGGCGCCTTTATCAATGCTATTGCTCATGATCCAAGATGGCGGATCCGCAGAGTAATAAACCAATGGATAGTCAGCGTTAAGTGAGTACAGATGTATGGCTGTAGAAATGAGCAGATATCTCTTGGTGTGGGCTCAGAGATATATCCAGAGTCAAAGAGATTCAAAACATGAATAACATACCTATAAACGCATACATATTCATATCACATATATGGAATGATGCTGAAGAATTTAATGATTTGGGGTAGAGTGAAAGAATTATGGTTAAAAAATTCAACTGCACTCGTCAAATTGACCTTAGGGGAGGAACATTTTCATGGCCTTACCCCCCAGGGCTGACCAAGCTGCTTCTGTAGCGAGGCGTCTGCTGCATGTCAATTACAAGCCGAGTGAGCACGAGTTACTCGGGCCGTTCCAGGGCTGCTCACTCATGTGCACGCCGTGAAAATGCAGACACGAGGGCCACAGGTGTCACATTGTCACTTGGCCGTCTTCAAAAGCAAAACGAGATCCCTACGAAGCTGTTAGATCCAACAGGGCAACGTGTCATGAAAGGAAGTCCAGTACAGCCATAATCCTCAGTAGAATTAAAATAAATAAAAATATTACGATAAATAGAAATAAGAAATACACAAATAACAGTTTATTGTATGTTTGCTGTGATATGACCTAATATAAATTTTATATATAAGTTATTGAATGCTGATTAGGTGTGATTCCACTTGGATTCTGTGATTTAAGCTTTTAGAATATATAGGTATCGAGGTCTTACACAGGGAGCCCTTGATCACACACAATGAGAGGTTTGTGTTTATTGTAACAGGTCTATCATTTTGGCTTGGCAGTACTCCGGGACATTTTGATTGCCTTTGAGGGTATATTGTCACTCGGCTAACATCGTGACACTGACAGCTGGACAACTGCAGGGTTGATTACTGAGGCTTCTTGGGTTATGGAACATACTTGTTGACCAGGCAGATCACAGTCATCAAATAAGTTCTAAAACTGTTTGTGGGAGATCGGAATGGCTTTGTTTAATACTGCCATCCAGGCGGTTTTCAGGGAGATGCACATTAAGTAATCCGTACCGGTAAAAACTGCTCTTTTTGGGAACAATTAACATGTAAGAGTGGGAAAAATCGATGAAGTGTTCAACGGGACTGCCGTGTTAATTTTGGCATTTTGCCTGCTTTATTTTTTAATTCCCAGTAGTTGTACTATAAGGTGTGGTTCAGTGGTATTTTCACCGTGTGCAGGAACAAATGAATCTGCTTCTCTAATCCAATACAGCAGGTATTGACGCAGTACTGCAAACTATTGTCTTAGAGAGCCAATGAGTCTCAGCCCTGATTCCACTATTCAAGCATTGATTCTCAGTAATGCTGTTAATTCTGATGGCCAATGAGTCTTACAGCAACACAGCACATTAATAAATATTAAGCCTTACCATTGCCAAAATGTTTGGCCAGTGATAATTATAATTTACATGCCTAATAAGCAGTATAGGTAGATCTGTTACTTGCAGAGTCTGCACTCTTATAAAGGGCCCAGGAAATATTCTCTCTTCCTCAGCTGGTAAAGGGATTTCAGTCATTACAGCCTTTATCACCTGGTATATAAGCAAAGCCAGCTAATCTCAAAATGTAGTAACCAACATTCACTTGTTTAATTCTACAGGTAATATACATCCATCCATTCATCCATCCATCCATCTTCAAACTGTGGCAGGGAGCCGGCAGCCTGTTCTAGGCCTCATGGGGCACACACTAGAGGAACACCCCGAACTGGTCATTAGTCGATCGCATGCCACACTCTCACATACAGTCACGCACAGATCCAGACACTCTGAGCAGTGTAAAACAATGGGCTATAGGGGATGACCTGTGCAACAGTGGAGAGATATACAGTCTCCACAAGCACGATTCAGTCATGAATGCATGAGTCAAACCCCAAACCCAGAACATATAAACATATCTACCTTACCAACCAATATATAGTTATGGCAGTGTGAACACTGTATGCAGTAACCTCAAAATGCCAAATATGCATTATGTATATAAAATCTATAATGAACAATATATTGTCTCGATCTAACCGTGAACAACATAACAAGAGTTTTGAATGACAAACACAACAGAACATTAGTAAGCATGAGATTATAATTTAAGATGCAGGGAATTCCGCCAGTAACAAACAAAGGGTTCCTCTTTATCTCGATTTAAATGAGCTGCATTGATTTAACACGGCAGCAGTTGTCTTTGCTCACGCTGTCTGTTTTCTCGTCCTCGCGAGACACGGACGTGGCCATTGCGTTCCCATCGCTGAGCTTGGCGCATACGGATTGAAATTCAAATTAGCCATGATGTAGTAGCAACGTGGAATATCAGCATGGAAACGGCCTGTTTAAGGGGAATTTGCACACCGTTCACATCTATATCTACCTGCTAGCTTTGGAAGCTGCTCATTCCTTATTACTCTAAAATACATGACTTCAGAAATGCAGGATTTGATGAGAGTAAGATTCTACTCTGAGGTACTGTGGATTACCATGCTAACCAAACCATTCTTCAAATGTCAAATGTGCTGAACAAGTATTGATTCCGGTTTTGTTAGTGAATTCGGCCTGTGTTTGTGTGGTTTTTCTGGGTTCTGTCTGTGTTTGTGCTGTTCGTGCTAATTTACTCCAGGTACTGCAGTTTCCTCCCACAGTCAAAAAGCTTGCTGTCTGGTGAATTGCGACTGCATGTGAACGTGTGGCCTACAATAGACTGGCATCCTGGTTTCCCTATATGGGGACCTGCCTCACTACATGACCCTTTACTAGAGACGTGGTGCAGTGAATGGTTGGATAAACTGAACGTTGTTAAAGGACAATCTAATGTGTCTTTAACCCCAACTTATACCTTTGTGGAATGTTATATGTTTAACCTCTGCAGTCAGCTCTTGCCAGTAAGCTCTCTACTTGTTAATTACAATGGTTTCTGAATTTCCTGTTTATCTTACATGGTTATGAACTTGCATGCAAACTTTATGTATTAAGCTTCTTTCCCTCAGTAAAAGATAATAAAACAAAGAATAATTTTAAGATATCGCAGTTCAGCCCCTCCTCTCATTCAAGGCTCTCTCACCTTTATCACATTTCTGAATTACCTTATGCTGTTCTATAGCAATTGCAACTTCTAGTCAAAGTCTGTTTTTCTTATCCGTAATTGGGCAAAGCTCACGTACGGTAAACATAGTTTGAGTGTCACAGCTAAGCTGTTCCTCAAACTATACTGAGCATTTGCCGTCCATCTCATTGGCTTCTTGACACTGATTGCAATAACCTTGGATGGTCCATCTAAACTGCAGCAGTTGTGAACAGACCACTCTTCAATCAGACTTGTACCAAATCTGAACTTGAGCCCAACCAAAAAAATTGACAGTGTTGTTAGAGTCATTGTTTAAGAATCATTTTAAAAAATGTTTTGAGAAGAATACTACAGAGATGGCATAATTCATTGCAGCCAGCAAAACATTGTGCTTTGTCAGAAAATCTTGGTGAAATTTTGAGACATGGAATTAAGATCCAAACTTCAGACCGCTTTTCTCGGTTGGACTGCAGTCTGAAATACTATATTAAACACAAGAATCAATGTTGTTTTGGTATTATTTAAATAAGAATTCAGATATAGTTACAGGCATGAGCTTTCAACGGTTATCTGACTCTTGTAGATAAATGTAGGCACTCCTGCTGCTGTGTATCTGTGCCGTTTAAAATCCACAGACCCTAGCAGCACCCCGGTATGTAAGAGCGGCGTGATTTTGAAAAGTATGTGTGATTGTTCAAACTCAGCATGCCGTTAAGACACTGATGCTGCAATGGACAGCCAGTCAGCACAAGAGCCATAGATACAAACTCAGCGAAAGCATCATCTTTTCAGTAAAAGTTCACAACATGTACTGTATTTGGTTACCTACTAATCGACATCGAGGAGAACATTTTCTGGAGTAAAAATCCCTTTGGATTGTTCAGTCATTCAAAAGTTTACCAGAAGTACTTTTTGTTCTGTTTAACTAAACTGCATGATTGCCATGGCTGAAGGGTTGAAGGGTATGTGAACTCGTCCAGGCCTGACTGACAGTGTTACAGTGAATTGTGCTGGTCTGAATAGGTACAGTGAGCTGTGACCCTGGAAAAGTCTTTCTAGCATAAGTAAAATTAATGAAACCCACAAACTAGAAACGTTTATAAATATAGTGATTGTGACACAGGCAGCACATACACTGAGGTCTCCCACCTCTCGTCTCTCTCCCTGTCTCTCTTTTCCCTCCCTGCACAGAGAGACTGCAAGTGGAGAGGAAGAAACCAAACACAGATTCTTGCAGGTGTCTTTTTTTGTCATGGAAGGGACGCAACTTACATTAATATGTACAGAAGGCTAATGTTTGACGATTTAACCAAATGTAATTTCTGTGCAGTAAACACACAAACCTAACACGTACTCAATGTGGAAATTGTAAAAAACATAATGTTATATTCCAAAATGTTAAACAACAGGTTCCCACGTTTTAAAGACACTTTTATTTAATCAAACGTATAAATTCAAAATATAATTATGATCTGCGGGATTTATATTTCTATCCGATAATGTTCGACTATAAACAAATAATGAAACATAGCAAAACAGTCCTTACTGCAGGTCGTTCTTTGTGGTTTTATTAAATGGTATATCAGTGTCAATGGAACGAAAATATTCCAAATGTTTCTATGTATAAATATTAATCTCCCTGCCGAGCGTTAACGTGCTGCGGCTTCCTAAGAGGCAGCGTTAAGGAGCAGCGTCGGCGGGTGCGAAGTCTGTTGCCACACCCCCTTTGCTTGGCGGCGCCGTGGTATGTTCCGGGGATGCTGATGCTGATGCTGTAGTGAGTGTGAAAGCTCGTCTCCGCAACAGCATCAGACTCCGGCAAGATCTGCGGCTCATCCATACCCCCCAGGAAAAAAAGACAACCCGATCGCATGCTTCCAGCTCCCTTTATGAACTAGACTCACTCTTGCTATTTCCCAGTGCTGTGTGCGTCAGAGACGCTAACCTGGCGTGTGACGGTGCAAGATTTTACTGATAAGCGACACTGGCTTCGGGTATGTTTCAAGGATAAATGAAGATTAATTAAGGAGGGATATATGTGATAATTGCAAGTATGCTGTGAAGATATGGAATGGGACCAGGCTCTTGTTATGGCAACATCTCGCAAAGGTAATTCCAGATGTGAAATGTTCGTGATGATTTTTGCGTTTGCAATAACCCTTTAAAAAGAAAACTACAGATTCACACAGCGTACTCACCCGTTTGGTGTGTAGACATGAACGTCTCATGGCCGTCATACTTTTTACGTATAACCTTTTTTCCTTCGGACAATTTTTGCACCCAGTATCCGTTCCTAGTTAAACACATACAGTTTCCGCTGGCCGCGGTGGGCTACAGTGTTCATATGATTTTCATTCTCACTGTATGCAAATACAGCGCTTTTTCCTGTTTTTTCCCACACTGAAAGAATGCCGTTTTAATTTGGCTTAGCTGACATGTTTGCTAACGTTTAACAAATGAAAAAAGTTTGGGCATCTTTGGATAAAACGCTATAGTACAGTATTTCTTTCTCTCTGTTATCAGCCCGCACACTCACATATTAATTTTTAACTTTTAAATCGTTAATTCCGTACAACCTGAAAGTCATATGTGTATAAACATCCATATGTATATGTGTACACATACATATTACAGCCTATGTGTGCACACATGTTTGTATATATACATACATGTCTACATAATTGTCAGAATGTTCATTATGTGCATACCTTGCTTTTGATAGATATTTCAGATCGGGACAGACGGTTTAAGCTCTGGTAGATGTATAGACTTGAGCAATCATATTTTCTGAACAGTAAACCTCCTATGCACAGGCACTATGGGACTTAGTAATATTGATGCAGGGTGAGATTACAGAATCATAATATTTCTTGTGCTCTTAAGGCGAGATATTTGCGGTCTAAATTATCTAGCAATATACATATATCTCAGTACAGCGGGTGTTTCGTTCAATTTGTATTTTCTGCTTTTTCTTTGCAGTATATTTTTCATAAAATAATAGTAATTCGAGATTTGTTTCCCGCTCCGTAGAAAATGTACAGGATATGTGATTGAAATATATAGTGAAATTCAACCCGCGACTTGCCTGCGCAACAAGTGAGAGCGGCGGGTTTGTGTTGTACGTACTGTCAGGCGTTACTGTAACATGCAGCAACCTGTAAAACGCTAAATACTTCTGGAGTGAGGAAAACCAATATGCAAAGCGTAACGGGAGCGTGGGAGTGCAAAATAAAGTGAAACTGGTCTTTCAGAAATACATTTTTCGATGAAGTGAAGTAATGGGGGCAATGTAAAGGAATTAACTTCATTTAATGTGCCTAGTAGTACAGAAGTGGCTTTTCCGTTGTTTCACGTGCACTGCGTTTTTGTCGATGTGGATTGTTCCCGGTTTAAATATTAGTTTGTAATATTTCTTAGAAAGCAGTACATCGAAAAAAAGATGTGGGTGTTTTTCTTTATCTAAATGTTTATTTTCATAATTTACACAATTTTTATTTTATTAAAATAACTGTAAGGGCTGTTTTTAAATACAAGGACCATATGCAACTACTATTTCTCACTAAATTAATCCCAAATCTCCACTTCCAACATTGCTAATCGTAGTAAATGCAAACCTGCCGAAAGTGTTTCTGACATAAAATCCACTGGAGATGTTGCACTTAAAGTTATTGTGCCGTCTAAAGTACAGAGAGGGTCACAAAATATACACGCAGCAGCACAGAGTGATAATCTTGAGGTTATCCGGTTAGATCCCAGAGGAAGCTCTGTTGTTTTATCCTTGTGTGACCTGAACTTGTCTAGAGTAATAACTGGCTGTATGCATAAATTTGTTTGTGAATGTCTTAATATACTAAGCAACGGATAAGCAGCTCTCTCTCTCTCTCTCTCTCTCTCT
>JAODUD010000002.1:390047-412132 GCA_026784285.1 Stomatorhinus walkeri | reverse complement strand
ACACACACACACAACTTATTTATGTCGGGGATTAATGACAATTCAGTTTAATAGTTACACGGCCCTCTTTGGCGGCACCTTGCACGGACACTGATTTTATACTGATCACTGCCAGCCACTTGGTTTATTTTCATTTTCATCTTTTCGCCTCCTGAGATTTCAAAGGTACATGACCACTGATATGAGGTATAGGTGAACAAAGAGTCGAATATGTGCCTGTGGCTTTCTTATTCATGCCCGTTTTTTGAATCTTTGGACAGACAGACAGACGAAACAAATAAATAAGAAGATAATAAATGGATGAATGAATAAATAAATGAGCACGGCAGTCTGCTTCCAAAGCCAGGGGGCGCTCATGTCTCATCAGTGGTATAGCCTTTGTTTACAACTGCCATACATGCATTAAAAACATTCATGCCAGCTGGTCGTCGTTTAAATCACGCGTTTACAAACACCTCCATAAAGCGGCATCAGCTGCAGCCGTGCAGCCTGCGTGCGACCGCGTGGCAGCTGCGCGCATCTGCTCTGTCTTTTCCTTCAGGTCGTGATCTCATTACAGGTCTGCGAGTCTTTTTGTTTTGTTTTGTTTTGTTTTGCTTTAACTTTTATTCCTGTCTTACACGTCGGTGCAGAGTCGCGGCCCAAACAGCTTCACGGACAGACTATTTAATGCACCAAAGGGGGGTGGGGCGTAACCAGTCGGATTTAATCCTCCCGGCTGAATTCTGCCCCCGAATTTCACATGGTGTCGCAGTTACGGACATTGGACCAGTTTCTGGGTCGCTCACCCTGTGATGCTCCGAAGTGTCACTGCGTTTTGAAAAGCAGGAGTACCGACAGCACCCATAGGCTGCCATGTACTCAGGTATACCTCAAGCGGCCCGATGTTAATAGACATTAAAGGTAAAACGGTTCTCTTTCATGTCACGTTTTTCCTGCGTTTTATCTCCTTCTCTGTCACCTCCTCGAACGCGAGCTTTCGTGTCGCCTAACGAGGCGACGTAGAATGAATCCTAAATGTAAAAGGGGCTTTTTTATTAAACGCACGAAGGGAGCAGAAAGTATGGAGGTGAGGCAGTCTATTAAATAGATTGGTGAATTACTCCGTTTTGGATTTGCCACGCGTTGTCATCATGAACTTGGAAAATGGAGAGCAGAGGTCTCGCTATTGTCAGGTGTGTTTTTATAACACTGAACCGCGTGCGAACTAAACATGGACTGGGGTGTGTTAGTCACAGCGACGGAATGAGGGTCAGTTTGATGATGACGCACGATAATGCGAATGTTATATTTTATTGTAAGATCCGCCTTAAACCCGCTTGCACATGTGAGGCCTTGAATTTTGCCCCCCTTTGAGCTCTGATTATGAGCAGCACCCAGTACTATTCTAAGCAGTGGATGGCAGCATTGAATTTTAATCACTGTACTTGATGGCCAATCTGTCATTCTGTCCACAATCAAAGCATCCTGCAATGTTCTCTCCCCCCTTATAATTATCCTGAAATTTAAAGGAGCAGGGGCTTATTCAAGAAGATTTGTCATCCAAAAATGTTATACCTTAATATCTTAAAAATAAAAATAGCAAAATATGAAATTCTAATTTATGATTTTTTAACTCATGATACTGTAAAATAGTTCAGAAATCCTCCTAGTTTATCCCACGTGACTATATTCACCAGTAAAAGACCAAATTGTCTTTTTACTGCATGGGTAAGTCAGTGATATAAAGCATTTTATTATTATTACTATTTATTATTATTATTATTATTATTATTATTATTAATAACAATAATAATAATATTTTTAAGCACTGATTTGAACTTAAATATAACCTTAGTAGTCCCTGACATCGTGGTACATTTTCAATGCTAAGAGAGACTCCATGCCAAAAATATTTTCCACTTCGCTTGATACACTTTACTATCACTGCATTTTGAGCCTGGAAGGAACAGGCAAAATCAGTAACGGAAAAAAAAAGGTTGTCAGCTTGCATCTGACCATATCTAGATCAAACGTATTAAGGTGAGGGATAAAAATGGATTCGACAACTTAAAGAGATGCCAGCCATTTATAGATATAATCTATAATATGTATAAATAACCCTCAGTTTCTAGCAGCATGACTTGTCATGCTTGTTGGTGTCTCCTAGTTCGGCCCTGGCCGTGTTTGACGGTGAATTACTAGATGGCAGAGTGCATGCATTTGCTGATTTTTGCAGGATTTAACACAAGCCCGCTGTGTTCCCAATTACATGTTCAGTGCAGATCACATGCTCTGACTTGTCTTGCATCTGTAATCTCAGACCTTAAGATGCCTTTAAGTATCCATCATGTGATATGAGATTAATGCTTGGCTTCCTGGTAAAGTTACCAAAAATTATTTGGAGTTACGGATCCCGCACCTTTGCCTGCATAGATATTTATATGGATATTAGATTGAATGCACTTTTGTTTGACATGAATAGAAAGTTCTGACTTCTGTTTTGACTTGGTATATAATACTGACCTTTAGCAAGAAAGGCTAGAAGAAAGAAAATGACCTTTTTTGGCATAATCAGATTTTGGATTTAGTCTTTTTCACAGAAGAGTTGAAGCAGGTCAGCTGATTTCCTCCTACTAATGTTAGCTTGCATTATGTTCACTGAGCTTACAAGCTAACAAAGCACCTTATTTATTGGGTGATGCTGCTTCTCTGTTCATGTGTTTACAGAATACAAATGTGTCGTGTCATAAAAACAGTACATGGTTGTTTGGCCAAGTCCCCAACAGAGGCTTGATATAGGTTGATGGCAAGGACACCGTGCGTGTGTGTGTGTGTGTGTGTGTGAGTGAGAGAGAGAGAGAGAGAGAGAGCGAGAGAATGCAATGAATGGACAGACCCCACAAAGATATGAATACAAGTGTGTGTGTGCGTGTATGCGTGCAGGCGTGCACGTGGGTTTGTGAGGGGGCAGTACACAAATGTATATCTGTTATAATTAACTGAACAATAGATAGATAGATAGATAGATAGATAGATAGATAGATGTGGGAGTGGTATTTATCATTTTGTCATTTGTCTATTTATATTATTATTGTAAGTGCAGCTGTTTGGAAATTATCCTAATGTTTTGTCTATTGCCAAGACATTAATATTCAAACTCTGTTTGAACAAGCTGTAGAATGGTACAGTCCTTTAGCCTCGATTTGGGGGTGTTTAAAGCAAATCAGGTTAGCGGGCAAAAAAAAAAAATGAGTTTATTACGTCAGGTGTAAGCCAAAATTTGTCATAATACAAGTAGGCAGGATACAGCATTTCCTTAGATATATGACATAGCACACTACTCCATGCTATCGATAATCGTCAGTAGGATGTTTTACGTTATATCGATGCATATGTCCATTAGCCGCTATTTCTTTGCATATAATGAAGTCACTGGCTAGACATTTGGATAGAATCTTCCAGAAAGGCGGAGGATTAGACTGATTTCTGTTCTGGCTTAGCCCAGGGCACTGCTGGACAGCACTCTGGAGAGTCGTCAGAGCGACGGCGATCCTGGCACAGGAGGCCCTGAAATTTACATTGGCGCACCGCTTCTTTGGACAGCGGCTTTTGGCAGGAGCAGTGGTAACATTTCCGGTAACATTTACAGGAGCGCGGCACAGACCGAAGTCTGGGCACCACATAAACTTTAGGTCACGCCATTATAAAAGCGGGGGGAACGGTTTTTCCAAGCAAGCCCCGTGGGGTTCCCTGTAGTAGGTAGCCTGACGCTACACTAATTCTCCATCCGTATGTCTGGCAGATGAAGTCAACACGAAAATAACATATCCACATCGTAGCTATTATTTAATCAGAGTCTTTCTAAGCAGGATCGATGCAGTGTGTGTATAAATGCACCAGATGCCATCCACACACTGTATCCATCACCGATTGAATGATCGCAGCTCATTATAGCCAGTGAGCTCAGTTATAGTGTCCCTCTTCTCATCTTTTATCTCAAAGCCTCAGTCCCCTCGTTATCTAATTGATTTGTCAGTAACCCGGGAATTGCGCAGGGCATTGTCAATGCTCTGTAATTGCTATAAGCCGGAGACCAGCTCTCCTGATGGGGAGAGCCATCCCTACCTTGGTCATACTGCTATTGACGACCCACCTCCTGACTGAGCTTCATCATCTGCACCATGGTGCGCCCCACCCCCCACCCCATGAAAACCTGACAGGTCTCTACGCTTAACTGGAGTCTCTACCGGCCTGCATTTCTCAACCTCTGGCAGCTTCTGCCTTTAAATGCGAACGGAGCCCGTGAAACGGGTGGCAGGGCTGCCTCCCTCCTCCTCGGAGTCACATGCGGTCCAGGCGTCCCCTCCATCCCGATGACTAAAGGTCCGACGGTAGTCTGGCTCGGCCGCACCGCACGGAAGCAGCTTGTCTCGGATTTGGTTTGGGGTCGAAATCTTGACAGAAAGCCCATCAGGCGTGGTGGTCTTAGCCCTGGCTATTTTAAAGGTCACGGCGGCCTGTCTCAGCTCCGCTGTCTCCGCTGGGCCGGCATTCACTGATGCTATCGTTATATTTTTACAATCCGGAGTGTTCCCCCGCCTTCCCTCCACATCGCTCTGCTCCTGCCTCTGAGTTCCAATACATCTCCAACACAATCCATCCACCTGGAGTCGCGTCTTTTGGGTTCCCTCCTGAATATGTACCCTATAAAATAAGAAGGTGCTTGAGTTATCCTCCTTAAAAAGCAATAATCACAGACACCTAAAATATTATTTATATATTTCACCAGTGTAACTTATTCCCCAAGTGGTATATTAACCCAAATATATGAATAAATTATATGAAAAATATTGATTTAGCATCATCTGAAAGGCTTGCTGAATAGGTTTTTGCTCACATTATTTTTTCTTTGGATTCTAGTTTCAGAAAGCAAAAGGGGACAAGTATGTTGGGTTATTAGTAAAGCTTCACGAATTTAAATAGCACGTCAAATATTGGCTGAATCCTTGCGCAGGCTGGGAGGCTTTGTGGTGTTGTGAAGGGACCCTAAAAGCAGGGGTGCATAGTGTGTTCTTCCTTGACGGAATGATATTCACTGAGTTATGTCCCCTATAAAGAGGATATTAGTATCATACTGTAACTCATTTCTGTGTCCTTTAAGGTAGAGTGACTCAATAAATCACATGGAAATGCCCAACGCGGGCTTGCCTGAACGCTGCATCTTGGAGCCGGTTGGATAACGATATTCAATCCCAGTTCCACATTGGGAATATTGATGGCAGTGATTAAAAACAGCCAATCAGCAGCCAGCCTAGGCTTTGCGATGGGCAGATGGGGCCTAAGGCGTCCTGCTTTGTAACAGACTCGTCAGGATCCCATTAAAGCTCCTCTCCCAGATACCCACCTTTCCACATTTCCATTTTTAGCCCTTACAGGTTCTTCTTCTTGCAGATTCTGCTGTACTAACCTCATCTGCCTGCCCAGGAGCCCTTAACGAAGGCCATCTCCATCCTCATGGGTACTCCTTGCCAGGGTAGTCATTACCTACCAGTGACCTCAGCTTTTAGGTCCTGCTTCATTTGATGTATTTTGTATCTTGTGGAAGTCCAGCTTCTGTAGTCTTTTTTTATTTTGTTTTTGCCACTGAATCTGAGATGGTGACATCATCAGTGTCGTCTTTTGGCTTTTTTGATATTATGGGCATTTGTGATTGTGAATTAAAATACCTACACTTCAGTATTGGATAAGTGGTTGGAAGATGGATGGATGAATTGTATAAATATATCCATGAATATTCATGCATAGCTGAATTAAACAGTGAGATGAAAATATAATTTGAGCTAAGCTGCAGTTACAGAGAAGATGCTGTTCAGGGTCACATGTCCTGTCGTTTGTAAAAGAGCAGCGATCAGTAGCACAGTACAAGGCATCCTTAGAATACCACACCATTTCCACTTGGTCCAGGACCCCCTCGACAGACCCCTGGCTGACCTGGCAATCAGAGGGGCCACCTTTCCCTGCATCTCCAGATCTCCCTGCCTTCCCCCCAAAATTCAGCAATAAACATCACTGATCACTGGCACTAGAATAGGAGAGAGCTGAATTCAGCAGAGAGCTGAGTTTACCCTAGATGAAAACCAGCAATTAATGTGTTTGCTTCTTCTTTTCGTAAAAGCATGTAAATATGATGATAAAATGCTTTATAAAATCCACTCATTGGTTATATTTATTCCTGTATTAATTACCAGGTAAAAGTCCTAAATAATGTTATTATCACCGTTACCATCGGTTGCTTTTGGAGGGAACAGCCATCTAATTAATTTTGCTGTCTCCTGTCATCAAAAAATATGGCCTTATTAAAGTTTACAAGCTCAAACCCAAACTTATAAAACGACAGAAGAACTAACTGTATCAATCTGCTTGCATAAAGCGGCAGTTTTAGCTTACAGAGCCTACAGGATTATTTTTATGTTTGTTTGCCGTTGTATTCAAAAATGTCCCCTTGGCTTGTGCACCACTCCAACTCCAGGGCGCTGCCTGATTTGGATCTTCCTCTCGTGAGCTTGGTTCTCATTTGCAAAGACTGATAGAAAGCAATAGGATTAGCCATTCACCAAAGAACTTCGATGTCGCACGTTGGATCTGCATGCTGACTTTCCTGCTGATGCCAGGAAGTCAGCGAGATCTGAGAAATGAGAACGCGTCTCATTTCCTGACAGTTGCACAAGTGTGACAGGGTGTGAATTAGCAGAACAAAGAGTACGTGATAGTACTGTAACTCCAGTTTTTCACTCTACAGATGGTAAATAAGAATATGTGGCTGAGCAGCACGAAGGCCGAGCTGTTCCAGAAGTACCAGGACGCTCATCTTGCCGTTTTCTCAATCGTTAAAAAAGTATACCTCGTGGCGCTAGGCGATTCGATCCCAAAAACACTTTGTTTGCAAGTCTGTGTAGAATCGATACACAGTAGCTATCTTTAAACCACGGACGAACTGAGGAAAAGGCTTGTAGTGCCCTGGTGAAATCGGTTAAACCTGTTTTCCCCGCTGGTAACCGTAGAGAAACATCTCTCCTGCATTCGGTAAGAGCAGGGCCGTCTCAGTTATTTATATCTTCTGTTGCAAGATGGTTGAAACACCGTCGTGGGGTATGTGGCGGTTGGCAGCCTTTCGTCTTGAGGTCGCACAAGCTGCCGGGAGAAGCAGACGTGAAGGATGGGGTCTGGCCATGCTCCCCTAACTGACAGGAGGATGGAGGGGTTAAGGAGTGTGGGAACAGCAGGTCACACGGACGGGCTGCTCCGCCATCGGAATGAAAGCGCCATAGCCTTGCGCGTGGCACGTTATACCTTTATTCTTCCATCTGCAAACCCCCCACAGCCGCAGATCATACCCATGACACCACCTCACTTCTTTACACCCGGTTTTCTCAAAAGGTCTTTAAGGCTCTTGTGTGAGCTTTTATTAAGTCTCCATCACGCTCTCTTCTCCCTGTTTGACCATACCCTACACGCAATTCCCGTGACTCTCACATAGTGGCCAACACACAAATCACACGATGGTCTTTATGAATCGCACTGGTCAGCATTGCATTATGGGAAATGTGCCTGTATACAGAGTTGTCCTCTATTCCCAATGCGACTCTGTATTTTCCAAAACACTAAAACTAAGTTTCCAACTTTGGTCAGCTGGGTGTCAAGAGATTTTCAGTTTGAGACAAGTCGGCACGGGCTTTTCATGTATGTGACAGTTTTATTACCTTGTAAATAGTCTGTCAGGTTTGCAAACTGCCCCAACGCTTTTGATGTAGCTGATTTTAGGTTTATAATAGATTTATATAGATTTGCCGTATGATTTCTTGCATGAGTGTAAGAGTCTGATAGCGTGTCACATCAGATGCATGGCAGTTGGCACCATAATAATACCGTCATCTCACTCTTTCACTGACTCTCATCACTGACAAATATTAATTACTATTATTAATTAATTACTGTTTGTTAGACTTTTATTCATCAGTTGATCCAGTTAGCTTGTAGCAGCACAGATCCGCAGCAAAAGGCTGACGTTGGATTTCCCAGTTAGGCACTGAATGCAAATGGCTTCATATATCTGGGACAATTTTTAGCCAGCATTTGGAAATAGATGATTCAGACAGGGAGTCAGTACAAGTTGCTGGCGCAGGATGACACTGCAGATGCACGCGTATCGCTCTGGCATTTGCTTGGTTTAAATGGGAGTCGAAGTGTTACTTCACATTAGAACGAACTGACATTTGTTAGAAGACTGACATTTGGGCAGACCATGCATTTTTATCACTTCCCGGGAAGGCGTTAGATGGGGGATGTACAGCGATAGATCATTTGTGCCACGTTTCCTGCACTGTTTTGTTGTTGTTGTTGTTGTTTTGCATTTTTCAAAATTTCCATAAAACTGTATATTTATAAACAAATTTGATATTCTTATTTTCCAAAAATTGAGGTCAGTTTTAGAGCAGAGATTTTGGAGCATACGACTGGTCATAACATACAGATGGTGCCCGTTGTGCATTTCCGAGTTTTCTTCTGGAGAGGATTACCGAAGCTCCTGTAGTAGTCTGACAATTTCACGCTTTAATTTTGTGAAGCCATCGAGAGCAGCACGGGCTTCGTTTAGCTCGCCTAATGGAATCGTTTGTTGTCCTTTACTTCCCCTCTCCTCTTCGGAGTATTTGCACTCGAGGACTGAGAGCTCTGGCTCTCATTTCTGGGCCTGATTTTGGGCCTCCTCTGGCGCCGAGCATCGGGTCTAGGGCACCGGTGACTGGTACTTTCTGCCTCAGTCACACCTCATTTTCATTTGGTTAATTTAACACGCAGTGCAGCAGGTGCTCCCAGATGGCATTCTGGGTAATGCCTAGCCTCTGCACCACTTTCCCAGAGCAAGGGTCTATTACTGAGGCGTGTTCTTCATTTCATTTTTCATATCATTTTTTTTTTTTAAAAAGAAAGAAATTTAGTACCTAATTGCATTTATGTAGCAGACCCTTTTATCCAAAGTGACTTAAAATTGAGAGAGCAGGGTCAGCCCGTTTGGTGGGACTACTGGGGGTTAATGGACTTGCTTAGGAACCCAATAGTGACATCACTCAGCCAACCATGACATTTGAACCAGTAACCGTCTGATCACAGGCACCGGGTCCTGACCCTTAGAGCCACACACCATCAATTATAGTGAAGTCAATATAAGTAGCAAAAAAAAATAATTTGTGAAAATTTTAAATATGGGTGTAGGAATCTGCAGTGAAATCATTTTTATTGAAGACAAATGCCCTAGAATTCTTGGTGACTCCATTAATGCTGCTGATGAGCTTTTGGTGACAGCTGGTGGTGTCACTGAGGTTCTAGGTAGGAGCTGTAGGCGTAGAGTGTCTTTGTTTGGGGGGGGGGGGGGGGTCAGGCATTCGGGTCATGGTAGAGCTGAATGTCAATGACGGACATGCAGCTGTCTGTCACAGACTATGGTGCAGGCCCTCAATGTGCAGTGTGTGGAAATGATACCATTTCTTTACTGGATTGTGGAAAACATTCACTTAAAAATTGGCTCGATCCGAGCTTGATGCAAGTTAATGATAATAATAATAGTATTCATGATAATAAAGGTCAATGTCATCATAAACTGCATCAATTTTTATTGTTGTGTGCGTTCCAGCTATGTCAGTTATTATAGGAGTCAGCTGAGCTGTTAGACGTTGACAACATTTTAGTTTCCGGAAGAAGCCATTTGTTGCTGTTCTGACTCTGACTTTGCTAAGATCTTGGAGAGCATTCTGCCATGAAGCTATACTGACCAGAACACCTCAGTACTAAACTCAACACTAAACAATGTGCCCAATGATGTGACAGGGTCAATAGAAGCTATTTTAAAATGTTCATTTGTAATTACCCTGATGGATGCACAGATGGATGGATGGATCTATACGCATTTTTATAGCAATGTTGTCAAATACTGAAAGGGATGTGGAGTCTGTAAATGGTTCAATAAGAGGAACGTTAAAAATATTACAGGACAGAAAAGGTAATGGGTCATACAGTTTTATATGTATGCAACTGACAGCTTTCGAATTCCTAGAAATTCACCTCTGTATTGCCTCATTAAGAAGTGTAAGACAGAATATATATTTTCAAATTAGATTTATTATTATAAGTCAAGTTCACATAATATGTAATTGTAATGATTAGTGTTACTAATGAACATGTTTTTTTTATATTATTGGTTAAATACGTGCAAATATCCCACACAAAAATGAACATTTCCATGTAACACTGTACTGATATTTCATACTGTAAACATTTAAAAAGTAAAAATAATGCAAAATTATTGTAGCTCTATCATTGCAAAGAATCAGATAGTGGATTTCAAGAGAAAAAAGTAATTGTTAAGGACAACTAATGATTTAAAATTAAAATCAACTCGAAAAATTAAGGTCGCACAGTGCAGATATTCATAATAACACACCGAATTGTAGATTCACAGGCAACAAAGGAAGCGTGACTTGGGTAAGTCGCAGTCCAGGCTGACTCAGCCTGAGTGCTGGGAAGTATTATTGATGGCTGTTGGAGAGTTCATTAAGAGCGTCAAGGGCTGAGTTACCTCGCGCTGCAAATAACCACATATTCGAATCAATCAGCGTACAATGGAACATGTCAATTTTATCTAAATTACCAGCAAGGTTCCTGGGCAAAGCACGGCTGATTGAAAGTACTATACAAAAATTCAATAGGTGAAATAGACTTGGCGACTCTCGGAAAGACTCAAAATGGAAATGTAGGCTTTACCGTGCTATGTAGCTGAAGCTAACTGCACTGAATTGGATGTCTGCTGCTGCAGTGCAGTGAGCTGGGCTCAGGTGTTTGCATGGGTTTATGGCAGCGGACGAGGCTGCAGAAACAGCAGGTGCAACAGGCTTACGGAAAGCCGTAGGTGACGCTAGAGTGTGGGCACCATGATCGAAGAGTGGCGGAGGACTGAGGCGCGCACTCAAACTGCCGTGTGTCACCGTTCGTCCTCCTGAAATGGAACATAGGTGGTGAGCCGTGGTATCAGCTGGCAGAAGAGTTTTCGTGGAGTGTGTCAGTGCATGAGGCGCTCAATGCTAGGAGCGTACGACAGGAAACTGACTCTTGAACAGTGGGGAAGCCCGATGGAGTCTGCGGAGCATCTGTATTCTCAACGAAAAGTACAGTGTGGTAATATTCCAAAGCACTGGACCATACTGTACTCATGCCTCCTAGGCGCTTGATGTGAAGAGCGTAGAGTTCCAGCATACATGTGTACTCTCATACCTGTAATGTCACCCTGTACTTCACCATCGCGAGAAGTTGTACACAGCTCATGGAGTACCTTTTGGTCCTTCTGGAGAGCTGTCTCTGAGAGCAGGACCCTAATCCCGGGAATCTTTGCTGTGTGGCCATCCCACGCGTAATACCCAAGACCCACTTGTTTATGATGATTAATGAAGGTTATTGAAGATTATCGTGCAGGAGCCTTAGAGATTAAAGTTAACGGCGCTTATATAATGTGACGGCAACTTTTGACCTGAAACTCCCCATAAAATAAACAGCTTACAATGCGTAAACAAGTGATTACCTGGCCCTTGAATGGATGTTTGTAGAAAGGAAAACAGTATCTGTAGGGACCTGTAAAGCAGAGTGAAATCACTTATTAATCAAGTCTCTAGACAACCTCGATAAAAAGGAAATCCATTTTTATTTCACCTCCAAATAGAAGTGGGATGTAAATTATCCAGCAGTAGTTAGTGCAAATTTCACCTGTAAATCTGTGTGAAATATTTCCACCCCTATTGTTTTGCTTCTGTGGTCTTTTGCTGTTTGAAAAGTCAGTCTGCTCTTTGGAATTTATCTGACATGCTAGTTCCAGTATTAATAATTTACAATATTACTACTATTACCTTTACTACACATATAAAATACTTGTTTAGTGCCACATATTTCACTGTACATACAGAGACATTGGTCATGTTGATATAACGTCAGTGGTAAATGCATTATAAATTAATGACTACAAACGGTGACAAATGCTCTGCTGTCAGTGGAGTAATCTCCCGTTTTGCCTCCAGCCTGTGAGTGACCAATATTTTCTCTATGTACATCAGAGGCCTGTAATGGTAGACCCAGTTCCTAAAATAAAACAAAGCAACAGCAGTCTAGCCAGTTTCGATCCGTTTTTTTCGTAGCAAGGAGATCCTGGATTCTTTTAATTTGAACCATTAGTAGTAGATTCTTTTTGGTTGGGATTTAAATAATACGTTATTGACATTGTGCTCGACGTAAAAGCACTGTGATTGCATCATTTGTGCAAGCTGAGTTTAATTTGTGAAAACTAAACAATGGTCTGACTCGTCCCTTTTTTCCACTGCTCTTAAAATATCTGCGATATCTTCTGACCTCTGCCAGCTTTATTAATAATGTGCGAGATAATGATCTCTTCACAGTCCAGAGGCCTATCTCCTGGGCCTGATCTTACCCAGTAACAAGGTGAAAAATAATGATTAAGTGTGCGGTTCTGAGCGGGGGCTCAAGTCAAGTGCAGTTGCTTTAGGCAAAATGTTATCTGATGTGCCAATATATACCAGGAGGCACTTGATCTTATTTTCATCGTTCGTGAAAAATAAAAGTTTTCACCTGTCAGATCTTTCCCTTCCTCTTGGGCCACATATCCTGCTGAAAGGCCGTGAACTTGAGGAAGAGCTCACCCGGATGATGCATAAGTTTTGTCATTAATGTAAATGCTTGATTAGCTCATCTTAATGGGCACCTTAATAGCTGCATTCAGCCCCAGAGGTGCTCTTAGTGCCATGTGCAGTTATCGGAAGTCAACAGCAGTCAGGAACATCCATCTATTTTCTGAAACCACTTGTCCTATTCAGGGTTGTGGGGAGTCCAGAGCCTATGGGCACAAAGCAGGGAACAACCCAGGAGGGGGTGCCAACCCATCACAGGGGATACTCACACTAGCACACCTACAGGCAGTTTGCTAACTACAATTAGCCTCAGGATGTTTTTATACTGTGGCGGGAAATCAGAGAACCTGGAGGAAACCCCACGATGACACGTGAAGGACATGCAAATGCCACACTGACAGAGGCTTGAATCCAGGTCCCTGAGGTATGAGCCAACAGTGCTAACCACTGCCCCCATGCCGCCCCGAATACAGGAACACTTCCTTAAAATTCCTTGAAAAAGACCATGGATCTTGGGCACAGCTAGATTATGGAGCAGAGTGACACCGCAAGCTAATCACAATAGCGAGTACATTTGAAGTATGGACTTTATTTTGTATGTATTTGCATTGGATAATCAGCATGATACGATACGCGTGGTGCCCCATATTTTAAACAGATAAAATGGGGGATTATGAGAAGAGGAAATTAAGACATTTTACATTCCTATCAAATTAATGTCGAATGATTAATTACAATCTACGACATAGCTCAGCATCTGCTTCATTCTGCAATCTATATGCAGATGTTTGCCTTAATCACTCGCACTTCTGAAGATTATCAGTGATTTGAATACTAAATTTCAAGATGACTTCTTTTTTGCCAAAGAATATTGCTTAGTTCCTGAATAAATCTTTTTTTTCCCCTTTCGCCCTATGATGATCCAGTACACTTTCCTAGGAAAATGTGTATCTTTTGTCTTTGGTAGCTAATCTTATTCCTTTGATAATAGCAACCTGTTTAAATTACAGTATCTGTAGGAGCATAGCTAGTGTGCGTACGCTTTAATGTTTCACTAGGCATAGCGCACTGACACGTGCTTGAATTGGTGTGTGTGCTTCTTCACACCAAAAGACGTTACAGAAGGATGGCATTGGACAGCAGACTCATCACTCACAGTTCTGTATTAAAAACATGAATTCGCAATTAAGGGAGTCGACTGATTTTTAATAACTTCTCAGTTGGCCGGGCTTGCGTTGATGTGAGATTTGTGTTTTTTGCATATCGCTCACAAACAAAGGGATTTATTCTCTCCATTTCTCCAGACATGCATGTCTCCAGATTGTAGGAGGGTATCCATATAAGCCCTGGAAGGTCACATGGGACCCCCCAACCCCCGCTAGGGGGTGCGATTCTGAGCGATGATTGTGGAGGTGTTGGGCGCTAATGGTAATCTGCTGAACATCTGGACCAGATTTTCCCTTTTTTTCAATTGCAGATAAACATAAAATTATCACAAATTTACTGACAAAAAATATCAATAAGACAAGTTGCTCATACCATATAAAACAAAGGTAATACCAAGTACAGCCATAAACAGTTTGTTGTTAAGGGTTGACCAAGGCAATAACACGAGCAGTTCCCCAGCACTGTGAGAAAAAAACCCACAATAAAATAAAATGAAGCCTTCCATGCAGGAGCCAAAGAATTAACGAGAAAAGGCAATCTGTGTTTGGGTGTACTCATCACACACGCTGGTGATTTAATTTGTCCATCTGTTTATTTTTTGGTTCGTTCTGATGCTTTTAGGGGGGGATTCATGCTGCTGCTGAGATTATTTTCAGCAGCTCTTCCCTAAAACTACCTGCGCTCAACTCTTGGATTTAAGTTGTGGTCCAGTACCTGTATACAAAATAACAAAGCAACGGTTAATTAATTTTGCAATTTAAATGAATTTTACGCATGGTCTAATCATATTATTGACATGGTCACAGCATATATTAACAGAGTAAATTGAATGCTGTGAAAGTGGAAATGACAAAACATTTTCTAATCTTCCAAGAGTCTAATAGTCAGCCTACTGATTTTTCCCCCCAAACAAATACTTTCCTAGGTTTTTTTTTTGTTTTGCAATTTATAACTATTATCAGAAGTCTTTCAAAGAAAATGCATAGTACATCATGTTGCTACGATTTTTCATGTATCTCTTACAAGGTGATTGCTCTATGTGGTCACCTCTAATATTTGCTTGAGATTAGGACACATAACTTTAAGGCGAGATATCAATCTTTCATGGGAAATACATGCCCTGTAGGAGGCACCGTATAGACATAATATTTGTCATTTTTTTCTTATGTTCTCTACACCAGCCCTGGGTTTTAATGAAATTTTGAATATTTCAAATATTTCTCGCAGTCTGTATTTGCTTTTTCTCCTTTTATGTCTGTATTGTCAATTTTCTATGCTCACTGATAATAAGTCTTGATAAGATTGCAGAAAGAGGAATGTTGACAAAACAGGATTCTGCCACGGTGTAAAGAGTTCTGTAGTAATGGAGGTACCTTCTATTCTGCTTTTTCAGTGCCTGAATGTCATACAAATCAGACGAGACAAACCTAGACATCTCAAGGTCTGTCCCAGTGGGTGTCAGTAGCACTCAACACCACTGAAATCAAAAATTGATTGCGGAGCTTTTTTTCACAATTATGACCAAGATTACTGTCACGATCCAACATGGAAGCAGGCGATGGAAACCATGCATACAAACAAAAGGGGCTTTATTGCTGTGGTATCAGGCTCCAAGACACACGTCACTGACCAGACTCGGGAAACAAATGGAAACGCAGACTAAATACACTGGACAAATAACAATCAGAAACAATTGTTAAACACTGGAAATCCATGTGAGGTTAATGAGGGGGGCGTGGCACAGGAGGATCGGCACAATCGGGGTGCTACAAGACCCCTACCCCCACCAAAGGCGCACACTCTGGGGAGTAAAGCGACAGGGACCAGGGATACAACAGCACCTGGAAAACAAAAGGCAAAACTTCAATGGGGCACAGGGAACAAGACAGACACACAGAACAGACACAGAGACAGCAACTCAGAGACAACCACCGTCAAACAACAGCACAGGAGACACAGAAGGAATACGAACGCGAGGAACAAAGGGGCCAGGATTGAACGAAGGAGAAACAGGAGGATGAGGAGCAGACTCAGGGGGCACAAAGGGACCGAAAGGCACTGAGGGCCAGGGTGTGAACACAGGGGGCACAAAGGCAGGGGGCAAGGAGGCAAAGGACAGGGGGAAATGGGGAGCTGGAGGGAACCGCTGCAGGTGAGGGGCAGAAGCCACAGGGGCCGCAGGCGACCATTAGGAGGAAGCAGGAGGGAATGCTGAAGGTGACGAGGAGGAAGGCGAAGGGACTAACGAAGGAGTCAAGGAAGGCGAAGGGGACACAGGTGAAGGGGAGGAGGGAGCAGCAGCCGCGGCAGTCAAAGGCGTAACTGCCGTCGGCCAAGGTGTAAGTGGCCACCGAGTAGGAAATGTGGGAACCGCAGCTGACCGACAAGGCGCCAGAGGCGGGACCGCAGGCGAACGCCGAGCTGAAGCCAGGGGGGCTGCAGGAAATTGCCGAGCTGCAGCCAGGGGGGCCGGCCCCGGCGCAGGTGTCCCCTCCCCTTCCGGGAGACTAAGGTGGTGACCTGGCCAGGACTTATCACACTGGGGTAAGGATGGAGGAGTCACAGGGAGAGGCACGGGGAAAGTCACAGGGAGAGGCTCGGGGAAAGTCACAGGGAGAGGCTCGGGGAAAGTCACAGGGAGGCACGGGGGTGGTCAGGGAGATCCAAGGGGTCCCACTCCAGCTCCTCCTCCAACTCCACTATGGAGGGAGGAGCGTCGGTTCGGCAGTCCGGGGCCTCAGGCATCGCTGGCACAGGAACCACAGGGGGTGATGAAGCAGGAGGCGCTGGGACCTCAGGTGGTGCAGTGGGGGTGCCGCAGGCACAGCCGACTCGGTACCAACAGGGGGCGTCACAGGAACCACCAACCAGCAGGGGGTGGTGTGGGGACCTCTGGGGCCGATGAAGCAGGAGGCGCTGCAGTTGCTGCAGGCATGGGAACCACTGGGGGCAAAGCTGCAGGCACAGGAGGAACCACTGGGGGCAAAGCAGTAGGCACAGGAGGAACCTCGGGGGGTGCCATGCTAACTGCCAGCACAAAAGGAACCTCGTGGGGTGCTGCAGGAACCGCCGGCAAAGGAGGAACCTCGGGGGGTGCTGCATGAACCGTGGACACAGGAGGAACCTCGGGAGGGCGCTGCAGGAACCGCCGGCACAGGAGGAACTTCGGGGGGCCTTGCAGGAACCACCGGCACAGGAGGAACCTCGGGGGGCCTTGCAGGAACCGCTGGGACAGGAGGAACCTCGGGGGGCCTGCCCATTTAAGGAACTTGGGGACCCGCAAGATGGCATCCCTAAACCTGGCCCCTTTAAGAGCCAGGTGTGTTTCAAAAAACGGGCAAGCTGCCAATGCTGGCAGCGGAGCAGCAGGCAGATGGGCTTCGGACGTCCATTCGGGCAGGGCGATGGCGGCATGCCCGAACACCGCTGAATCCAGAATTGGGAGGGATTCCTCCCGACACGCAGTAGGGCAGGCAGCAGTAATAGAGATGGCCCCCAAGAAGAGCTCCGGCTTCTCTTCTTGTCTTCTGCTTTTCCGCTTTTTCTTCTTTGCTGCCGCTTTCAGAGAAGTTGGAGGTACCTCAGGCAGCTCAGACAACAGATCGTAGGGGAATCTGCTGTCCGTAGCTACTCAGCGCATGTTAGATTCTGCCACCCCACATCTCAGCTGCCGCAAGTAATTCGCGGCAGCTCTCCTACAAGGTGCGTGTCCCCGGGCAGGGACATCTCCTCTAGAATGTCCCTACTCCAGTTGTCTATATCCCGGAATTCGAGCTGATTCAGCCGATGAAGTACCTCGTCTGTAATGTCGAGGTATTCCTCTTCACATAGACAAGGCGCAGTCTTTGCGAGTCCAGTCATTCTGTCACGATCAAACACAGAAGCAAGCGACGGAAACAGATTCCAAGACAATACATAACGTCACTGACCAGACTCGGGAAACAAACGTAAACATGGACTAAATTCACTGGACTAATGACAATGATCAGAAACAGCTGTTAAACACTGGGAATCCACACAAGGTTAACGAGGGGGGCGTGGCACAGGAGGATCGGCACAATCGTGGTGTAACAATTACAGCTTATTGTTCTGTCTATTCAGATTTATGTGTGTGTGTGTGTGTGTGTGTGTGTAAAACATTCTCACTTTACATGCCAAACAGTAGGCTCCGTAGAGGATGAACAGATTAACATTTAATTTGCATGGTTTAAACAAAACAACCCAGCAAGGAGATCCAGATGTTATCAAAACTTTAATCACTGTGAATCAGTCTTCAATGTTTAAAGAGATCTTGCCTAAAACTAAAAATACCTGAAGGAATTCACCATGTTGCTGAAAACTGTATGATCTCTGCACTTGAATCTGGTATTGCGTATTGCTCTGTGTGGGGTTTGCATGTTCTACCTGATGGTTGGACCTTTTTTGAGCGAGTGAGCTGTGGTGAATATATACAACTTCTTATACTATGTAGCTACTGGGATGCTTTCGTGGATCCCACCAGTCTCAAGCTGGATTAGCAGATTCTTTAAATCAATGGACTGCCAGTATATAAGAATGTAATGTAAGTCCCTTCAAGGCAGCAATATCAGCATAAATTAATTCAGCCTAGAAAAATGAATAATCATCTCCTCAGGCATTTGCTCTACAGAATTAAATGATAGTACACTTTGTAGTTTATACACTTTCAATTTAATTTATATACTTTTTAATTGTTGGATGTGTGGTCGTAACACATCCAATATACAATATACAGTATCGTGTAAAAGTCTTAGGCAGTCAAAGAAAATGATCTTTAAATGATTTTCTTGTTTATGTAAAATTATGATATTATGTCTATTAAAGCATGTCAGCTTTGCCATTCCAAAATCTCTCCTAAAGTTACCCCATTAATTCCAGTTCTGTCCAGTGCACCCATGTATTTGTTGAATTGACCACTAGTATGCCACATTTGGATCAGTATCTCTTAAACAACTTAATAATCAATTAATAAATTGAGAAGTTGGTCAAATGTAAAGCATACATGGTCCGGCTGAGGTGCCCCTGAGGAGAGATTTGGGAACTGAAGCGGTGTCCATCTAGCCATCCAACAAGCGTGGTCTGTTAGTTAGCATTTACTTAACTTCTAACCTTAAATTGTGTTTTATTCTGAGCAAATATACACTCAGTAGCCAGATATATAGCTTTAAGCATGTCCTTTGACTGGCTAAGACACTTGCACAGTACTGTAGTCATTTGTAGGAAGAGCCGTAAGCTGAAGCCACGGAAAGTCAGCATCTGAAACTCAATGGGGGCAGACCAGTGGAAACGTGACGACTGAAGGGATGGAACTGATAGGTCTCCCAGAGCCGGGCTGATGGAGCTGATAGGTCTCCCGGAACCGAGCCGATGGAGCTGATGGGCCTCCCGGAGCTGGACCGATGGAGCTGATAGGTCTCCCGGAGTCAGGCCGATGGAACTGATAGGCCTCCCAGAGCCAGGCCTATAGAGCAGATATATCTCCCGGAGTCGGGCCTATGGAGCTGACAGGTCTCCCAAAGCCAGGCCGATGGAGTTGATAGGCCTCCCGGAGCCGGGCCGATGGAGCTGATATGTCTCCCGGAACTTGGCCGATAGAGCTGATAGGCCTCCCGGAGCCAGGCCGGTGGAGCTAATAGGTCTCCTGGAGCTGGGCCAATGGAGCTGATAGGTATCCCGGAGTCAGGCCTATAGAGCAGATATATCTCCCGGAGTCAGGCCTATGGAGCTGACAGGTCTCCCAAAGCCAGGCCGATGGAGTTGATAGGCCTCCCGGAGCCGGGCCGATGGAGCTGATATGTCTCCCGGAACTTGGCCGATAGAGCTGATAGGCCTCCCGGAGCCAGGCCGGTGGAGCTAATAGGTCTCCTGGAGCTGGGCCAATGGAGCTGATAGGTATCCCGGAGTCAGGCCTATAGAGCAGATATATCTCCCGGAGTCGGGCCTATGGAGCTGACAGGTCTCCCAAAGCCAGGCCGATAGAGTTGATAGGCCTCCCGGAGCCGGGCTGATGGAGCTGATATGTCTCCCGGAACTTGGCCGATGGAGCTGATAGGCCTCCCGGAGCCAGGCCGGTGGAGCTAATAGGTCTCCCGGAGCTGGGCCAATGGAGCTGATAGGTATCCCGGAGTCAGGCTGATGAAACTGATAGGCCTCCCAGAGCCGGGCCAGTGGAGTTGATAGGCCTCCAGGAGTTGGCCGATGGAGCTGATATGTCTCCCAGAACCGGGCCAATGGAGCTGATAGGTCTCCTAAAACTGGGTCTTGCTGGAATTCTGGGACTTTGGCATCTCCGTTTTTTATAGTGGTAGGTACTTAGAGAGAGTACTGTTAAGAAATACACCTGTACTGTGTGTGCGTGTGTGATTAGGTTAATATTACATTGTGCAGACCAAATTTTCCCCACAATGTAATAAAAACCTGCTTCTTTGACGTTGTGGGGACCATTTTTCAGGTCCCCACAAAGATCTGTGAATGTACTTAAAAACTGAAAAGTCTCGTATTTTGTTTGGTCAAGGTTACAGTGGGTCGTCATGTTGGGATTAGATAGAATTGAATGGAGAGTCCCCACAAACTTATAATTACAAACTAAATGTCCCCACAACATGACGAATACCAGATTTTTTTTTACCTTATGGGGATCACTCCTTGATACTTTTAGTATTAGCATTTTTGCCATGTAAATGAATGAGCGGTCCTCAAAAAGATATGATTACACAACTGTGTGTGTGTGTTTGTGTGAGTGTGTGTGTTCGTAAAGTAAAACAAATGAAGGAAAAGGAACTAGTGATGGGAATCACAGACTTAATTCCAAACAAAAGCAGTAATAAATTACATCAGACACACCTTAAGATGAAAGGCAATTTCACATAATTTGATATGATACAATACACTGTGATCCGATTTAGGTGAGACTGAAGAAAACTGTTTTTTCCCCTGAAATGAAATTGCATTATTGAAAAAAAGAACTTGTACAATATTATGAAGGAACAGTATGACTGGACATGTAATATATTTTGGGAGCATTTATTGTCATTATTTAAATTATGCAGCATGGAATAATGATTAAAAACAATTCTTTCCATTTCACCGGAATAGTCATTTTTTTATTGGCAACAGGAAATTAATTACCTTTCATTTTCAATTATGCAGATCCTTAGAATCCAACATATATTGTCTGATTCTTTGATTTGAGATGATAAACTCCTCTCAGCATCTGTACTTATAAACCAGGATTTTGTATAAACCTCAGACTGTATTACAGTCATTTCTCATGTCTTTTTTGACTTTCTTTGTCCAGAACCCCCGTTTTTCATGTGAATGCCAGGCAGTTGCAGTCCCATTACTGGGGTAAGTGGCAGGTGGGACACTATGGAGGACCATTGAATCACAGAGCATGCAATATGTGTTTACAATATTACCACATCCCATAATAAGTATACTGATCTGCAGCTGTGCTGACTGTATTTTTGCAGAAGAAAGCTGACATTTTTATTTGAAAAGAGACACGTTTTTAACCTTAGTGACCAAGTAAATGCTGAAGTGGGATTTCAGACAAATCCCAAATGAGCGTTTAACCTTCCTGGTGATGTGTATTGAGTAAATCTTCCAGTGTTTCTGCAGTCAGTCTGGGTAATTGCGTTGCCCTTCAGTACTTTGCTTTTTATATCCGTCTATACATTTGCTATTTTATTTCACCTTCACATAGAGTATTCTACACCGTAGTCTTATTCAATAATTTACTCTAGTTCATTTAAATTGGCAAATCACAGAGCAGATCCAATCTTTACAATGCCTTTAATTAAGAATCAGAGTCGCACGCCCAGGATTGCGGGTTCAAATTCCACCCCTGCTCTGTGTGTGTGGAGTTTGCACACTGTACCTGTGTTGTGCGGGTTTCCTCCTGGTACTCCAACTTCCTCTTGCAATCAAAAGAAATACAGTTAAGTGAACAGGCGTGTTTCAGTCGCCCTTAGTGTGTGATCATGCCTCAGGGTGTGTGCGTGCGTGTGTGTGTGCATGTGTGAGCATGAGCGGGTATACCTATCCTTATGGGGACACAATGTCCCCATAATGTGATAAATATCTGTTGTTTTTCCCTTATGTTTCCTGGTCCCCATAAGGGAAAACTCTATTTTATAAAAATCGGTGACTGCTATGAAAAAACTAAAAATGCAAAAA
>JAODUD010000002.1:378159-389947 GCA_026784285.1 Stomatorhinus walkeri | reverse complement strand
GTTGTCATAGTTAGCATTAGCATTTTCCCTATAGAAATGAATGAGCAGTCCCCATAAGGATATGTTTACCCTACATATATGTGCGTGTGCGCGTGTGTGTGTGTATTCTGTGTTGGCCCCCCATTCAGCGAGATTTCTTTGTTACCTGTGCTGCCTGGGCAAGGCTACCCACAACCCTCTTCTACATGAAATGGATGGATTGATGGATGGATGGATGGATGGATAGACCACATAGTTGTTTTGACTTAGTAGTAAATTAATTTGGTTGATTGGTTGGGTAAGAGTTTGCTAATCTGCAGAAAATTACCTTTTTATTTTGTGAATTTCAAGGTAGCTCATAGATCAATGTTGGAAAACCATAGTTTTCCAAGGAAACCTAGTTAACATTCAAAGAACAATAAAACTTTTGCTCATTAATGTATTTTTAAAATATATTTTAGCATTACATATTGATATATATAGCTTGCGAGTTTTATTTACAAAAAATACTTTGTGTTTGCAGAAGGAAAAATGATTGGTTCAGAGAGATAACAAATCAGATTGTAGAGGCAACAATGAGAGTGGACGGGGCTAAGACATCTCATTGGTTTGTCCCACCTCCTGTAGTTGCTTGAACCCACCTCCTACAATCTGATTGGTCAATTTTCTTTCTACCCTCAGAACATTTTTGCAGAACTAAAACTCCCATGGGCTTTTATATAGCTCCGTACTAAGACTTCTCTTTGCAGTTGACCATGTTTGCTCATTTAAAATCATAAAGAAACAATATACTAGGCTATTAATTACATATAACACCAGCATGCATTATCATAAGCTCTCAGTTGTCCACTTCAATGTTTATATATTTTAGTTTATGCACTGAAGAATTCCCAAAGGCATGTGGGCTTTTTGGTTCGCTATACATAAATACCTTTCGTTGTTTGGCCGAATATATTAACCTTGAAATTTTTGCGACGCCACGAGAAGATGCGTCTCTCCTGTGATGCTCAGGCATGTAATGAATACTAAACAAGACAAAACATTTCAGAGACAAATAAAGGAGGAGCAATATCAGACTGTCAATGTCTATGACGCGATTATAGTAAAAAATAATATATATAAACAAACAAACAAACAAACACCTATAATTATTGAGCTCCCGATGGGGTCTGTTTTGCCTGCCATGTATGTGTGTGTTTTCAGGTTGACAGGGTCGGTGGGAGTGGTACATGGCACGTTGCCTAATCTGATTTTTTGTTAACGTCCCCTTTCACATCCACAGATCACAAACACCAGCTGTAACTGTTTATACCATTCGCCAGAACTGGTGTCAGGCGTCACATGAAATCCAGCAACAGTTCTAATTACTTGCATCTCACGTTCCTGTGTGTAAACCTGCGATACTGTTGCAGTATATCCAAATCCTTCCTTCTTGTAATTTTTCGTGTATAGATGAGGAGAAACTCTCATGATTCGAGGCAGAAAATGTGATATAATCTACACATTACCACTAAATGAAGTGTGAGCATGGCAGAATGGTCCTTTTAAATACAATAGTTGAGTTTAGCAGCTTAAAATCTTTTTTAAAAAAATCACAAGATAAAAAAAAAAGCGTGAGCACATTGAAATTGAACAAGCACAAAATTTGTATTTTGCAGTTTCAGTGTTTTATATATAAATTCAACTCACAATAAGAATTTCTCCTATTCTTGCATTTAGGAAGACGAATGATGGTACTTTGCTTATAGCCTCTGACGACATTCTAACTAAGAATTTGTAGGATGAGCTGGAAATCGAAGTGGCCAAAGCTGAGGTACCATCAGCATAAGGCATTTAGGCTCTTGGAATAAGCTGCTTTAACCACGTTTGACTGGTTGAGTAGTTGCAGTCTAAAAACAAAATAAATTTATGCTGAGAATAACCATGGCTGCTAGTTCATTAATAAAAGATTTATGTTATTTTTTTTCTGAGAGAGCGAGCAAGAGTTTTATAAGGATCACGAATAGTTTAATCCTGCCCTACCTTGAGTTATCCATCCATCCATCTCCCATAACCTCTGATCTGGTATTGAATCGCAATAAGCCTGGAGTTTGTCCTTAAAAACGGGTAGGCATCACCATGGTTGGAATTCCAGTTCATGCCTGAACATACACTCTTACTCACAACCACAGTTTGGAGACATCAGTCTGCCTGACCACATGTTTTTGTATCGCTGGAGGAAGCCTGCATAGCTGGAGATGCCCTTGCAAACACAGCGGATACTTATAAACGCCACCCCTTGATACTTTTAAAAATATGATGATGCCGTGACCAGTTTCACACTAGTTTTTAATGTAACGTCACAGATGTGGCGACGCTGAGCTTGAGCACCCTACCGGCTAGCTAAATTTGAGTCTGCGTTATAAGCGGCATAAGGCAAGATGACTGCACATCTGTGCTCCTGCTGCAGTTATGTGTCTGTTACTTTCATTATTTGGTGAGATTCTACTTTCATTATAGGAATAGTTTATATCTGCGTTTGGTGCTTTGATTAATAGAAATACCCTCATTTAGTCTTCTATGTTATTAAAATCTTGTACACATCTGTTTTGAAAGATATAGTAGAAAGTGCAGGTCATATGAATTCAGAGGTATGACATACTAAGAAGTTTTAAATCATAGCACCCATTACAAATATTCACGTTTTGAAACTTCAGTCTAGGTAGTGATACATATTTTGTTTCCTGTGCGGTCAGGTACTGGCGCCAGCATGAAAGGTTTATTGAGGATTACTGTTCTGGACTGTGTTCCTGTCAGTACCCGAGATTAATGTCCGTGGGCCTATAGATGCAGTTTGGGTGAAATACTATGACAGGAGACGTGTGCTTGCAGAAGGGAACCTGGGTGCATTACTGCAGCGATAGCTGGCACGTGGCGCAGAAGCAAAGAAGCCAAGAGATACAGAACGTTCAAAGCCTCAGCAGTCTGTTGTTTTCCAACTTCGGGCTAACGTGTACGGATAGGGAAGACAGGCCTTCACTTTTAATTACTGCTTCTCTTCTTCCCCCGTGCTTTGTTTGTTCCCTCACAGGATGTAAGAAAGTCTTATTTTTTCCGTAAATTATTCAGTAGTTTACAGTTATATAGTTGCAATTAATGATCCTTTTCAGGGGTTCACTGTTTTACAGAAAATGGATGGGTGACTTAAATAACTATAACTATGACTAATTATAGTAGTTTGTCATTAGTGGTTGGCTGGTGGGGGGCGTGGTGGCTCAATGAGCAGCGGAGTACCCTCACAGCTCAGGGCCGTGGGTTCAGCTAGCTGGCAGCACTCGTTCCTCCTCATGAAGGTCGCTCTTATATGCTGTCTGATCATAGAACTACAGCATGAAACAATGAACAAATCAAAGAATCTGAAAAGAAGTAATGGAGTCTGGGGCAGCCTATGGATAGCTGCTGGTGGTGACGGCACTTCTCTGAGGAGCACTTTGGAAGAGCACTTTGATGTGTGGCATTAGCAAAGATTAAAGAGCGAGGATTATGTTGATGAATTACTGGCCCGCAGGTACTTTAACGTGTGTCCAAAATTTCTCAAAATATGTTTGATCTTCTCAAGTAACAAGAGGGATCCTCCTACTATCTGAAGCTCATTGTTAAAGCTTTATAACGGCTTTTAATGTGGAGGTATTTGAAGTGCCATTTTATACCTTTTTTGACTTTTGTGGGCCAGCAGTAGTAGAATAAAGGTTGAAATGCCTGTTTAATTTTTTTTTTCATCATTATAATTTTGAAGACTACTTGTAAGGTATTTCGTATTTATGACAAATAGCTTTAATGCAATACAGTTCTTGCACTATCCAAAAATATAAAGTATATTACATTATAGAGATATTGTAGGAATTTGTAAAAGGTACATCTCAATTCTCACCCAGAGAAACAGGAATGAAGGAGGTTGGATGGTTGTTAGAAGCTATTATATTTTTTATTTGTAAATAATGATTTGCTGCCATTTCTGAAAGTTGTTTAATAATATCATACTAGCACCGAACGTAAGAAGCTTGCAAATCCATAACCTGGTCTTTCCTATCAATACTCAAATAAAATGTGCCCTTTCTAGCTTAATTCTCAAATATCCCGAGGCACAAACCGTGCAGACTCTGTTTGGTGTCCAGATATTACTAATTCCTCACTAGTGTCAAGTCACCCTCACTTAGATCTCATAGCCAAAGTAAACCAGTCATTTGTTCACTCGTCGCAATTTGTCCTGCTGTGGATGACACGGTATTATTTCATATTAGCAGCAAGGCAGAAATTGAGGTTTAAACAGGTCTTTGAATTAGGGCCTCAGCGCCGCCAGGTCCCTTGAGCATGCTCGATGTTACAGGCTGCGTGGCTTTAACACCTGTCTTGATAAAGCTGCGAATAAAGAGGCCAAGAAGCCAGCCTTGGCTCACTGATATCCACATCACTAGCTACAGCTAGCTACGTGATGTCCGCTTTGGATCAGCCAAAGTGCAACATGCTTTCTCATGACCCAATCTGTTACCCTTATCATCAGTTGCACAGAAAACTCTGTCCTGGAGTTATAAGCCATGGAATCGTGGACGTTTTGATATGAATGTTACCATAGCAATGGATATTACATCATTAGCTCATTCTCGAGGCTGTCTGAGCATTGCGTTTCCCTCACACCGTCATGCCAGGGTGTGATATTGCTCAGTTCTTTAGATGCAGAAGCTTGCTTTGAAAGGCCCCCTATCCAATGATTCTGTTAATCCAAACGCTAAAAAGTAAATAGTGATATCAATAGCTAAAGAAGATTCAAAAATTGTTTTTCCTGCTCAGCGACAGGACAGGATCAAAGCAGGTGCCTTTGCAGTGTGTTGACCATTGTTTGATATTTCAGAACTGGATGCGATCCAAGGTGAAACAGAGATGTGTGTTGTTCATCTAGGTGCAATGGACAATATTTTTAGCTTTTGTGTGAGACAGAAAATCACTCAGCAAAATGGGAACTGTAAATTGGGGAGCTTTAACAGAGCTTTCCAGGCACTTGTGATGAAAAAAGGAAATGGATATGATGAGTGTGGTTACAGGACCTATGAATAAGTGGAACAAGCAACTATGGATGAGTGGCTGGTATTTTTGTGAACGTGTTCTTTTCACTCCGACCACAATTAACAACCGGACAGCCTGCCTTATTTTTCAAATACCACCCATCCGTTCAACCGTCACTCATCTGTTTGACTGAAATGCTTATCCCATACAGGGGTAGCTCAAAATTTGACCTTTTCGCTGGGAGCCCCGGACACAGAGCAGGATATACCATAATGAAGAAGTCAACCCATCATAGAGTGGAGGATAGTTCAGCTTTAATGATTTATGTCGCACTTTCCAAATGAAATGCAACGAAGACTGTATGGAGTGTCATTGTTATTTAAGCAGTGCTGCATATACAATTTTAAGTTTAGCAAATTACTGAACTTTTCAACTTTGCAGATAAAGGCTCAGAGGTTGTTTTATTGCTATGTGTATGTAGTACAATAAAAGTCTTACTTGTGCGCTTTTCTTGGAACATAGTGCCATAAACTCAAAACAATAATAAGAAAATGCAATAGATGCTGCTTCCGTCGATTTTCCGTCTACTTATTCAGGTCAGAAACATGGTGGGGGGTGGGGGGGCAGCAGAGGTGAATAGACTGTGAGACCTCTGTACACTGTACACTGTGGACAATTTAGAGACACCAATTAGCCTACAGTAACTGCATGTCTTTGGACTGCAGTAGGAAACCCCACAGAATATGGGGACGACATGCAACCTTCACAGACAGACCGAAGGTGGGATTCAGCCCCCCAACCCTGTGGATGTGAAGCAGCATTGCTGCCCCATGAGCAGCCATGTCACACCCTGCATATGGTAGATGACAGTGAATATCCATTCATGATCAATGAATAAATGATTAAGAATATACACTAGATATGTCCCCTTCCACACATCGCATACCTTCTATTTGTTGTGTAGCTGCAAAGATTAAGGGAAGCCTTCGTCATTAGCTCTGCAAGTTGAAAATGTCGATCGATAAATGATTGCCACCAATTGACCAGTGAAACAGTAAATATTGCATTTCTACAGCATTATACGGCAGCCAAATGCTTCCATTAGACGTGACTCGCTATACTAATTTTTCCATCTTTACCCAGCATGCCCTGCGCAGACATGCTATTAGCTTTTCAGATGTATTCACTTTGCATTCTGGAAGAATACAGTGTGGTCTCTTCATATTCAGAATCTGCTAATACCAGGCCGTTCTAGTGGCTCTGGGGGTTGTGCTGTGGCCTCACACCTTCAGGGCTGGTGGGCTCAAATCCCGCCACCAGCTCTGTGTGGGTGTTTTAAATTTGCATGTTCTCCCCATGTGTCCTCCAGGTTCTCCACTTTCCTACTTCCGCCCCAGAAACATGCATTTAGGTGATGCAGTGTCTATGCTGCAGATGGGAGAAAGACGCATAGATGGGCCGTCGTCTTAGAATCAAACTGTCACCGCATCATTAGATTTTAGTGTATATTGTAAAATTGCTCCTTCATTCGTCGGACTGAGGAGACGTGTTACGCATTCGAATGGGATGCCAGAAAGCGAGAGATGGTAGGGAATAAATATTAAAATGGTTTTTACTTTTCGGGTTTTCTGAAGGGTTTCAGGAGGGCTGTACCATTTCTTAGAAAGTACCTAGTGGCTTTCCCTTTCGGATGGCTGTGACTGCATTTAGTTATGGCCACCTGGGTAATAGCCCTATGCAGGCCTCATGAAAATGGATTGTGCTGAATATCTGCAGCATGAAGGATTCATGCCCTGCAGTTAGATTAGGACCTGCCTATCACGCGCAGTCCCAGGGTGGCACACGCGTAACACGAAAAATGTATCGCTGTAGCTATTCTGCTCCCTTTCCACAGAAGTGTTTGACGGTCATTATATTGCGGTAATTTTGGCTTTTATTCCGCATAAATCAGATTTGATCATCCCCGCGGACGCCGTGTGGGAGAAGGCACGCATGCGTTCCGAGGCACAACTTGAAGCGGTCGCATTTGCAGGGACGCCATATGATCGGCGCGCGGTTCGTCGCGCACCTTCTCATGTGCCGCGTGGCTTGGCCGTTAGACACGTAGAGCCGCAGTGAAAACGTGCAAATGGCCCCGCTCTGGGCAGAGGGGGGTCATGAATCAGAGGCGAGCGGCACCTGTAATTACAGCTGCGTGATTCCAGTATTGTCGCCTGATCATACGGTAACGGGCTGTGAGACGCGCACCGGGATTGGTCGACTGATATGCCCTAACTGGAAAATCTGAGTGGCGAATTAATGGTCTGTGCTGCGTCATTATTCTACTACATGCTGTGATTGTTACACTGTGGCTTAATTTCAGCTACCTTTCCTTTCGTACCACTTTGATTACAGTCATTACCCCCGTTAATCATTAATACCACCACAAACACTATATAGAAAAATGAATATATCATCATCTGAATATTGTAATGCATCTTCGGCATCATTTGCGGCAATAAAAATGAGATTTAAAACATTAAAAACTGAGTATGTAGATCAATATTTCCAGTAACCACCAATTTACAACTGTGACTTCACATAGGAACAAAAACATTCAAATTACCTCTCAGTTAACTGTCTCTTACTATAAAATTATTGGTTGTACCTGTTTTAAAGATACTTGATTTTGGGATACATATTTATATATATGAAAAGTGTGTGGCATGGATTTTCCAGCAGTGTTTTTTTCTGAATATAAACAGAAAATTGCCTTTGTTTGGAACCCGAGGAGGGGCCCCACAGTAAGACCCCTAACTACAGGCCGGGGTCTGAGCTAATGGTGCCGGCACTCAACATCCCAACACTCACCATGGTTACCAGCACGCTAAACGGCACCCGACGGGCCGGAGCGTGGGAAGCGGCAGGCAGGCCTCGCAGTGCGAATTAACAACCCCACACTTCATAGGATACAAACATTTGCCTGGGGTCGCTGTGAAACCTCACCGAAGCGCGCCGGGGCAAAAACAGCAGTGAAGCCCGGCCCCCGGGAGGCTCTAGACATCCAGCGCCTGCAGAAAGCCTGCAGCCAGCCTGCAGCCAGCCTGCAACGCTGCGGGGGGTCAGACCCCCCCACACACATGGGGGTCAGCAGATCGCCCCTGAGCACCTGTGTCATTATTTCATCTCCCCACTAACCGCCAGCCAGTTCCACAGGATACGGTATGTTGGACTCTACCTTTGGTGCTTCAGTATACAGTAGCGAAGGGCAGTGGGGGGGGGGGGGGGTTACCAGAAGTGCTGGCCTGAATTTTTGACCAGTTTGTTCCGAAATATGCAGACACGAACTTGTAGTTGATTTTGTGTTGACCTCCATTGGTCCAACAGAAAATCCACCGAGGATCTTGTGCTCTTACTCACTTAATCTGCGATCTTTCTGCTATCTTAATAGGCCTGCCTCAATCTCAGCTGCTCTGTCTGCCGGTTATTGGCCTACACTAATTCATTTTGGGAAAGTGTGATCATATCTTACTCCAGATTTTAGATTTGCAGAAAATGATATCTTTGCCCCCCATGTGTTATTTATTCATAGCGCAATCAGACTCGTTGCAGATCGCCTTTGCTCAGGCTGAAAAGGCCCCCGACTGTGTTTCTGCCATGCGTCAGTGAGTGTTCAGTCATGTCCACGTATCACACTGGTGGAAAACTGGCAGGAGGTGTTAAATTATTATATTTGTGGGGAAATCTGGAAAGAGTGCTCAAAGAAAAAAGGAGGTCACCATCTATGAAAAATAAAATTAAAATGAGACAGAACTGATTCGTGATAATTGCATTTTAGCTAATGGCTAGTGAAAGATCTCTGGAGTGTGCCGGTTATTAAAGCGTGCCTCTGCCATCTCCTGCAGATGTCTGACTCTCCTTTTTTCCCCCATTTTCCACAGGTAATTTAGAAAGAAGAGCCCTCGTGTTTCTGTGCCAAGCTTTGCTGAGCTTTAGCTACATTAATTGAGCGAAATGTGTGTGTGTGTGTCTGTGTGCGTGTGTTTTTTTCTAACTAGGATAACACTACAAGGTTGTTAGATTGGCCAACTGCCAAGTAATATAAAAAAACACTATTGTATAAGTGCATTCTAGAATTCTAGCAATGTACTGTGAAAATGTCTCTGCACTATTCAGTCCGGTGGGTTTTCCCTTACACTCTGCTTGCTGTAGTTCCAAAAATCCTGGCACAGGAGTCGTGCACTAACACAAGGTTCACAGGGCATTGATTTCAGGAGAACATTGTTCGTAGGCAAATAGGCTGAAAGTGATTAAATCCTTAATGGATGCCCTACTGGATAAGATGGAGGATAATGAGCCTGGAAATCAGTTAAATACTTCTAAGAGAGCAGACTATATTGTCACTTTACCAGGCGCTTTGTCATCTAGCTCTGGACGCCAGCACCGGCTTTTTTTAATGCGTCATTAGCGTAATTATCTCTGATATGAATCAACCCTATTTTCCGATTTTCAGAAGTGTAGCAGTCACTTTTCTTCGCTTCAAGCAACAGCCGTATTTTACACATCTCTTATAATATATATGTGTGCATATAATGAGTACACATAGCATATATTACTTTTATTTGTATTAATATTGGTTTCTATAAAAGATAAAGTGTACAGAAAGTGTTGATGTATCCAGTTGCCTTGCAGAATACATGATTAGCCATATTGCAGTCCAATGGATGGTTTTATGGTACGTGTTGTTGGCATGAAGTCCCTCACATCTGTCGCCCCACAAGCTGAGGATAACGGCCCCCCACCATCTCCAGTACCGCACCTACAGTAAAAGCTGGCCATCATTACTGCAAACAGCAGGCGACACCTCCCTCCACATGTCCCCCCCCATACCTGCTAGAGAGTAAACACTTCTTGGCATAAGCAGACTCGCCGGAGGACGCCCATCCAGAATGCCGTTATCGGCATCGAACATCAATTATTCACCCAAATGTTGCCTGTTTGCATAATTAATGACTTATTACCTGAGCAAGGTGAAGGCCGACGGCGTCACCGAGAATTTCATCGGTATTGATCTCGGGCGAGGTGAAATTCCGAAGTTTTCTGGCGTTAACGTTAGTCGTGCAAAGGATGAACTGTTATTTTCTCCTCTCCAGTGTCGTGGCAGAAGGGAAGCAGAGTAATTACCACGCTCGTTCTGCTGGACTTCCAGAAGGTGTTAAAACAGTGGTGTGTCATCTTCTGTGTGTGGGGCAAGGCTCTGGGTCAGCATAGTGGCCGAGGTTTATTGGCTGTCATGGGGGTCGACAGGAAGGTCAGGCGAGGGAACTTTATGTGCCTGGAAAAAGACGTTAATCCAGCAGTTGAAAGGTCACTTGTGTTCCTTTATCTCGGAAAGCATTTACCGTTTCCATAACAGTTCTCAAAGGTATTCATCAGGCTACTGTAATTGCCTGGACATATTCCAAACTCATTCCTTTCTTTTTTTGGCACTTTCACTTCAAAGGCGTCAACTTAATGGGTCCATGTCTAACCGGCTTCTTAACTGATCTTTCTGTAAAACGGATTGCAAATAACAACAAAGATTGCAGCCACTTGAGGACATTGATTTGAAATACGCCATTTTAATGCAGTCCCTACATTATGAACAAGATCCGTTCCCTAAGTCTATCTTTAAGACAAATTTGTAGGTAAATTTATATAATAGGGGCGGCATGGTGATGCAGTGGTTAGCACTGTTGCCTCACACCTCTGGGATCTGTGATCCATGTGTGTGGAGTTTGCATGTTCTCCCTGTGCCGTCGTGGGGTTTCCTCCGGGTACTCCGGTTTCCCCCCACAGTCCAAAGACATGCTGAGGCTGATTGGATTGCTAAATTGCCCGTAGGTGTGAATGGTGTGTGGGTGTGCCCTGCGATGGGCTGGCCCCCTGTCCAGGGTTGTTCCCTCCCTCGTGCCCATTGCTTCCGGGTAGACTCTGGACCCCCCGCGACCCAGTAGGATAAGCGGGTATAGAAAATGGATGGATGGATTTATATAATATATATAATAATACAGGTACATAATAATAATTGTACAGTAATAATAATCATAACTACAAACAGTACAGTACTGCACCTCAAGCCAACATACCACTGATGCTGTGTAGTGCTGAATGTGTTTGGTATTAGGAACTATTTAATGCAAGTTTTAATAAGGATTTATGGCAGTCCATTCATAAGTACGAGCTGTCTCGTATGAGTCGAACGTTCTTAACCCGGGGACTGCCTGTAATTTAAAAATGTGATGGTAGGATAATGCTAGATATTAGTTATGGGGGTGATGCTTACATTATGGATGTGGCTTTTAATCTGAAGAAACCAAGGATACCTCTACGATAATATTTGCTAATCGGGGAGCCCCAACAGTCAAATTTAAGGGGGGAGGAGGGTGTTGACCTCCCAGGCCAGATTACATTGTATTTCTCCTGTTGTATGAAACAGTATATATGCGAGAATTTGGGATAAATAGCGTCACCATGCAGTATTTTGTTTTTCAGTCCTAGATGGGCGACATTCCCTCCTTGTAGCACTGTTTCCATGCAGCCTTTCAGCACCGCTAAATGTTTCCCTTCTCCTCCCAGGGCTTTTCCTTCCCTCTATCTTAAAAGGCAGTGGATATCTGAGATACCACCTAACAGCTGGAAACATCCTGATAAAATTCCCGATACACATCCACCCGGTCGTGGGGGGGGGGGGGGGGGGGGGGGGGGGGGGGGGGGGGGGGGGGGGGGGGGGGGGGGGGGGGGGGGGGGG
>JAODUD010000002.1:337936-350569 GCA_026784285.1 Stomatorhinus walkeri | reverse complement strand
CCCACTACATCTCAGTTGGCTGCTTAATATCATTTCTGAGAAAATGCTTTGTTTATCCATGCTAGGCTCTTTTTAAGGCAGATGAAACTAAGCTTTTGAAGGTCTGGATTAATTTCACCACAGGTTCCTGTACAGAAAAGCAGAAATGGCCTTCATTTGGAGAAATAATCAATAGCAGTGTCCTGGGGGGAGGGGGGGGGTGTTTACATTAGGATCATTTCTGCATGCTCACACACCTTCCTGACGGTGTGTTACTGAGTAAGTGATGGACTGGTTGATGCGAATGCTTCATGACAACGCTGAAGCTGTTGTTTTTTTGCTTCACACCATTCCAGCGGGCTGTATTTTTAAAAGCCAGCATGCAGAAGTGAGTTACGACACATGTGGTGACTCCCAGAAATGCCTGCCGTCTAATTATGTCACAGATAGGTTGATGTAGGACTCCATCTTGTGTTATTCACTGTTAGACTTCCTGCATTGCCGTGACTGCATCCACTAAATTAAGGTTCACCTCCCTTGTCATCCAATGTCAAGAGCTATGAATACTGATATATGTATATATATATATATATATATATATATTTTTTTTTTTTTTTTTTTTTTTTTTTTTTTTTTTGTCTACATTTATATTTATTTATTGCATCCCAGCTGTGTGTGGTGAAGTCTGTATGTTTTTCTCATGTTCATATGGGTTTCTTCCTACAGTCCAGAGCCATTGTGGTTATGTGAAGCTGTGTCTCTAAATTGTGGGTGTGCCCTGCGGTGACATCCAATCCAGGATGTCCCGTGTTTTGTATTCCGTGCATCCTGGGGTTAGGCTCACAAACTGCCCTGTGCAGCTATACGTGGAGGGATGAATGTATTTATCGATTCTAAGGTTTAAAAAAAATGTGAGTTCCTTATAGTCTGCAATATTGCGAAAGGTAAGGTGTAAGGTGACGGTGATGGAAATTACTTGCATATCATTATTCCGCTTCAGTGTCTAGGGGGAAAAAATGCCTATTAGAAACCAGCCGTGTAACTGTACCAGGTATATATTGGCATTGTATATGTCTTCCATATGTTTTTCATAGTTCAGCTTGTCTGATTATAAAAGTGTCACTTAAATATCCTCTCTAACTTATACCTTAGAAAATACAGTATTGCACATCAAACTGTATATGTTTTTTGTCACTAGTTATTAGTAATCATATTAAAGTCATTGTTACAGTTTCTGGTATTGGGATGATGTGAAGGTGCCTGACAGCTATATTTTCTCTGTTAAGCAGAATAGAGTATTGCATTTTATTCTTTATTTGATGAGAAATGAAAACTGCAAAAAGAGACTTTTTCATCATTCAAGCTATGAAAAAGGGAAAAAAGATTAATAAGTCTAAATGTCCTTCTGTGGGTGGGGTCTGGCATTACTGCCATTTCACACCTCCCACATTGGGGGGTTGCCTCTCTCTCCGGGTCTATTCTTGCAGAATTTGATGTTCACTCTCTATTTTCTTCAAGTTTTTTTCCTTCCCCGGATGCCCCCCCCCCCCCATTCCAAACACTTCAGGTTAGGAGAATTGGTATCTCTAAATTGGCCAGAGTGTGTGATTGTCTGTGAGTGCACAGCAAAGGACTGATATCCTGTCCAATTTGTGCCCTGGGTTCCTTGGGGTAGGCTCAAGACTCTCCATGACCCTGCACTAGTTAATTGATTGAAAGATAGATGGATCTTTCTCCATCTAACACAAGTACCTGCAGTCATTCACCAACAATATATATTCTTTTATTCCATTTACAACCATTTCTGGGTTTTGGCCAAGACTGATTGAACATTAATTTTTTTCCCCAAGTGCCATAGAAACTCTACCTCCAATTTTAACAAAAGGAGGCTATAGTCCTTGGTAATCTCGCTGTTTAAAGGATTCACTGTGACACAGCTTCCTCAGGTTGGTATAAAGTCCTGAGGCATTTGAGAGTACGGCGAATGCCCCTGCTGAGATCAAGGCGGGGAAAAAACGGATAATGTTGCCGTTTCTCAGTGATGAGCTTTGTGACACGGGGGAAATAGATCAATTTGCATTTTATTACATGGATTATTGTTCCGGTATGCACAGACAGAGGTTGTGAGGGACTGTTACTAATTAAATATAATTTTGAGTGAAATGTTCAGGAGGTAGACTTAGCATATAACCAAGGGTTATAGAACCTCTTGTTCAGTACAAGAAATTGTCACAATAATACCAGGCGGAGACAGCAAATAAATACAAAAATCAGCTTGTGGTATTCCTATACAGGCTTATAGGCTTACACGAGCAGCCCATTTAGAATGACGTCACAGTGGGCAATCCAAAATGATACAATACAACGTCCACACAATAAGTCCCAACGGTCTGTCTTATCACCAGATACACATTAACTGTTGTGGGAATTAATCTCCCTCACCTGTTATCACTCTGTCAGGAATACAAATGGCGACCCATCTTATTAAAAGTAGGAACCCCTGGGTGATTTTTAAAAAGTTACGCTCGCTAAAACGGACACCGTTGTACTTTAAAATGCCGTTACTGAACAAGAAACGGAAAGTACCAGGGGTGCGAGAGATATTTGCGGAGTTTATGTAGTCCCACGTACATGACTGACAAATAAAATATTAATATCTCTTGCCAGCGATGCTCCACTGATGTACACGCGTACGAGGAAGTTGCGCCTCTAGACTTACTTTGCTGGGCGTGTAATTCTCGGCGCGCCTTTGCAGGCTGCGTGACAGACACGCGGAAAGCGGCGCGGCCTCGAGGGTGATGTCGGCGCGAGGTGCGTTCGGGTAGGCACCGACAAGGAAGCACGACAGGGGACGCGCGCGCGTACTCCGCAGTGGTGGCCCGTGAGCGAAAGCGGCGGAGCGAAAAAAGCTCCGAGTTTTTTTTTTTTTTTACGGAACTCCTCGGCGCTCCGGGTTTAGAGACGCAGTCGTGAGCTCCTGGAATGTGTTCCAGGATACTAACGTTCAGAGGATGCTTTTAAACGATCTTGGTAAAACAGAATTTATATGTGAATGCCATGTACCTCAGGTTTGACACCTATCACTTTGTGGCAGTTTAAACTGCTTGTTTAAAATTGGGAAAAAATGTATAAAACATTACTATTTTCCGAAATTGTAAATACATTGCATTGCGTTCTACTGCAAGGAAAGACAAAATAACAAAGCATAAAAGAGGACGACGAGAGTCCAGGTTTTTCCCCTTATACCCTTGTATATTCATGCTACATCATCATCATCTTCATGTGATTTCATGCTCTCAACCAATCGCATTAACATAGGCAATGTTTTAACCACTAAGAAAAGAGAAAGCCCACGTGGACACCTGGCGTCCACCTGGCGTCCACCTGGCTCAAGGCTGGCACATATAAAATGAATGTTCAGAGTTGGCCTACTGAGATTTTTTGCAGACCTACAGACTCCACTCCAGATCTTAGCCAGACTTCAAGGTTGTAGAACTATAAACTTACATAATTTTTCTATTATGCAGGACAAATGCTGTGATCTGGGCTCAAGAAGCATTTCTCAAACTATGCCCTATTTATAAGGCACAACCTATGGCCTAATTGTAATGAATAATGTTTGATCACCAAAGCAAAAACCTGTGAATAGAATATGAATACTGTACATCACGGTGAATAGTGTTTAACCACAGAGAGTCACAAAGTATGTCTGATCACTAATATATCCTCAAATCAATTGATTATTCTTTCATCGTTGATATAAAATTTAAGATTATATTTGTTGAATCTAGGGGCTTGAGAATGGCAGGGATTGTGTTATTTGAGTGACAGTAAATTCTTAGCCACTTGCCTACATTTGTGATTTTTTTTTACACTGAAATAAAAATAATGCTTTTTGTTAGGGGGTGGGATGGTGGCTCAGTGGGAAGTCCTGTTTGCCTGACATCTCTCGGGTTGGGGGTTTGAGTCTTGCCTCCACTCTCAGGAGTTTGAATGTTTTCCCTCTGTCACATACTTTTCCTCCCACAGTCAAAAGACATGCAGTTAAGCTGATTGGCGTCTCTAAATTGCCCGTAGTGTGTGCGCCTTGTGACGGACTGGCATCCTGTCCAGGGTGTACCCCAGGGTGCCCTCTGCTCACCGAGATTTGTTGGTTGATAGATGGGTGGATGGGTTATTTGAAAACACAGCATACATTTTCATGATGCCAGCTCAAAATACTATGTACAGTTTATGGGCTGGGGCTGATATGATAGCCCAGTGGGCAACAGGGCTACCTTACACCTCCAGGGCTGTGGGTTTTATCCTACCCTGCTGTGTGTGTGTGTGTGCCCTTTGTGATTACTACATTGTGGGGGCCAGATTTCTTTTCAACGTTTCACTTTGGAAAACATTTTTTTCACATGGGGACATTTTTTTGGTCCCTACCATATAAACCTGAGTTTTATAAAAAATCATTTAAAAAAAGTATTGTGTTTGGTTACTTATGGTTAAAGTTAGGGCTGGGTGGGAGTTACGGCTGCAATTGTTGTGTCGGCATTAGGGTTTTTTTTGCATAGAAATGAATGGAGAGTCTCTACAACGATATAATTACAATCTTGTGTTTGTGTGTGTGTGTGTTTGGCGGGGGGGGGGGGGGTCAAGTATCAAAAGTTAAGTTAATCAAAAGTCTTGTATCTTATTTAGTCACTTATGGTTAAGATTATGGCTGGGTAGGGGTTATGGTTGCCATTGGGGTTTTCCCATAGAAATGAATGACTGGATGGTCCCCACAAGGATATGCATACAAACTCGCGCGTGTGTGTGTGTGTGCATTTGTGTGTGTGTGTGTGTGAGAGAGACAGAGAGACAGAGAGAGGTTTTCACATTCCTCCAGGTTCTTTCCTTTCATTTCACAGTCTAAAGACAATCAATTTGGCATTTGCTCACAGTGTGTATGTGTGTGTATATATATCTGTCTGCCTTGTGATGGGCTGGCATCCTGTTCAGGGTGTACCCTAGTCTGCCCTTTGCAGCCTGGGATACAATCCAGGCCCTCGCATGCCCCTGTATTGGATCTAGAACTTGCCGGAAGATATATGGGTGAATTTATTATTTGAGAATACCGCATACATTCATGTTGCTAAAAATGTGAATTGAAAATGAATGAAATACCACCAATAGTGTGAGCACCGTGCACACCCTCAGCACCTCTTATGATCGTACAGCACTGGGTCTTCATATCCCCCTGCCTGCATAATGTGATCCTCAGCTATCGGCAGTTCACATGAATGGTAAGGGATTGAGACTTAGCTAAATCTTTCTTCAACACTACTGTTCATACAGATACATGCAGAATTAATTCCCATTTTTATGTAGTAGATGCTTTGAGGCTCGGTACAGCTTTTGATGTATTTTGCATTCTGATATATCCATTGACAGGATAAATAAAAATGAGTAAAAAAAAAAAAAATCAATGCTTAATATGCCTCAGGCAGCTTTCATCAGCTTCTGTGGCAAGTGCGATTTTGACGGAGGGTATGATAATGCCTTCCTTACCAGTTCACCGGAGGTTCCCCGGGAGCCTTCTGGAAGCTTACACAGCTGGGCTCGTAACGTGCGACTCCCGCAGTGGAGGCTTTGGATATGTGTTTAATACCCTGAGCCGTGAGGGGCCCTGGTCCATTAATCTTGCTTTAGCTGAAGCTCTTCGACCAACAGGTCTCAACGGCAGTCGCATCAAATTCACTGACCCATCAGATGAGGCCAGTGGCCCAAGGCCTCCGCTCCAGTTGCTGATAGATCATTTTTTATTCATCCCTTTTCTTAATTGTCCATGCATTTCTGCTCTTTTCATATTTTAAGGGTAAACATCACGCCGCACTCTTCCCCCGACATCGCGCAACTATTATCCCTGCATGTAATTATTACCGTATTAATTGCGATGACATTTTGATTCACAGAGTCAGGCCTGGGATGTAGCACATTTTGAATCTCACTGGATGCATTTGCAAGAATTTAGATATCTGTAATGATAAACGTCCACTGTACCCACACAGGTCCAGGGCCGTTGACTTATTTTAAATTGTAATAAATTCTGACAGATGCATTGATCCATGTGTTATGGTATGTCAGAAAGGGGTAACCTTTCCTTTTCATAAGAATAGAATCCTTGTGGCAGGAGAACAATGCCTTTCTATCACAATCCCCACACCCGTTCAGCCGTGGAGAAACCTCACACGCCGAATGCCTTCATCGCTAACCGGACGTTCGGAGTGTGTTGCCCGCGAAGGAGAGAGGCTGGAGTATTCTCAAAAGTAGTTAGAAAAGCTTGATTTAGACTCGTAAATTATTAAATGCGTGGAAATTTAATGAGTGCCTAAAATAGTGGGCCGTGATAGCATCGCAGGGGTGTCTTATCAATTTGAAGAGGGGGATAGAGATAGGAATCTCTGCGGCAGATACCGTTGTTCCACACTTCAGAACAGCCTCTTGCATGGCGCTGCTACTCAGGAATGATAAGCTGTGTTCATTTGAGAAATAATAAGCAAAGAGGCTCATTTTTCTGTCCGCATTAAGTATCAGCTATCGCCGAAGCTCGTCATTAATACTCCCTCACGGCTCATCAATATTCAGTTAGTCTCCAATCAAATTCCAGTATGCACATACCACCCCTGCCATATATACTTTTGTTAACACTAATTCAATACCCACTTTATTGTATAAAAGCTTTAAAATCAGCTACCTTCCATCAAGAAACTCCATTCCAATTCATCACTCCAAGCCCACGTAACTTGAAACGGCGAGCATAACTCGATACAAAACCAAAATTTCAGTTTATTCCCATAAATTCAACATATGCAATTGAATTATAAGCCTAATATTTTATATTTAAAGTGTGTTTATATAAGTTTATTATTATTATTTTATTATTTTTATTTTTTATTTTTTGGGGTAAACTGTACTGTAAATTGCATAAATTGTAATATGCTAGTGAGGTGGTTTGTTTCAAAAGGAAAAAAGGATAGCAGATGTTGTCATGCTCTATGTGGCAGTAAAAGAAAATATTAATCCTGTGCTGGATGGTCATCGAGTCACGTTAAAATATGAATATGAATATTTTCAGTATTCTTCACAGCACCAGTAGAGCGGTGTTGAGTGTTTGATCCTTAAATAGAGAAACAAGCCAGTATTTTGTTGATGTATTCAGACAGATAACGACTGTTGACAGCGCCGACCTCCTCAAGCTATGTTTTTCAGCTGTCCGCACCAAGCTTTGGCAGTGGCATTCCTGAACTGCCAGGATCCATCAGATTTTTGAAGGTCACAGCATTGGGCGCATTAAATCCTCCAAATATCCTGAGCCAGTTGGGCCATTAAGGAGATGCGAGTCCCAGAAACATCTCTGGCACTCCGGGAGTTTGCTTAACCCCCTCTTAATGCTACGTCCTGTATTTTCTCAACCCCAAGACTGATCTCGCTAATATTATGTGCGCATCGGATGGGTTGCTCCCTTTGCTTGTACAACCAGCATGAATATTTATCTCTGAACTTTTCACTGGGCTCTCCTGTTGGAGGCAGTAACAAATCGCAGTGAGCGTTCAGGCAGCGGGCTAATGCTGCTGGGTAACCGCTTGACTATATTATTATTGTGAGTAATGAGGCAAATAATGAAGCCAACAGTATCGCACATTAAGAACATGTATATTATAAACATGAAATTATTATAACATAAAAACATGTCTTGGAGAAATAACATTGCTTGTGTACAGATGCTCAGCTCTCCGATTTGCTTTATTTTTATTATCCAGCTGATGAAAATCTCTGCTCTATGTTGTATATTGTCTTGTACAACCATTACACCCATTATATATATCGCCCCACAGACCCCTGTGATAAGTGTGCGCACACGTGGTTAGCAGTGCTGCCTGTTTTGATGGACTGGTACATCATAGATGCACTAATCATGCTTTTTGATGTATTCACATGCCCAACACCTTGTGCCCTTTCTGTGCATTAAGAGTTTCAGCAGAGTCCTGGAAATAATGGGTTCCCTACAGTGCCCGTGTGTTAATGGAACCATTCATGTGAAATGATAACATACTCATTGCATAACATGTTGTGTAGATATTTTAACAAGAAAATATTATTATTATTATTATTATTATTATTATTGTTGTTGTTATTATTATGTACACTTTCTGTGAATGCCTTGTCTGTAAGAATCTATGCACACATTAATAATATAACATGAAAAGCATTCATAAATCATTATAAACAGGGCTATAAATATTTATAAAAAGGCATAACACATTACAGCTATGTTTATTATTATTATGAATGCTTTATGAAACTTACATGCATAATGCACTACAGATACCTTTACAATGCAATACAAAACATCTTTAATTCCTATACTGACTGTTATAGTGCATTATGACAGTATCTATAATGCATTATAGACGACAGCCTCAAGTTAAGGGTTGCATATTATTATTGTTGTTGTTGCTATGAAGAACAACAAAACAACAGCAATAATAACAACAACAACATATTATTATTATTATAATTATTATAAGGTGTGTGAGTGAGTGTGTGGCTTCCTCCTCCAGACCATAAACCTGCAGTTAGGGAGGCCGTATTCTCTGCATTGCTTTGAGCCTGTCTGAGCCTGTATACAGTCACAGACTGCCATCTATTCCAAGGTCTCCTCGTCCTTCTGCTTTGTCCTTCCCGGCACAGGCTCCAGGTCCACTGTGACCCTGTATTGGACAAGCAGCTATAGGTGATGGATAGGTGGAATAATAATAAAGTGATTTTTTTTTTATTTACAAACTACTATTTCAGTTATTGTTAATTGACTTTTTTAGTCACTGTGATTGACCACTATGATTTCTCTATTTTTGTTTTGTGTCACATTACTGCTCATTGATTCATTTACCTTAATATCTCGATGGGTAACGACGTGAGAATAGAAGAATCACCTGTTATCGTGATTAAAAAGTTGTGCCTCATGGGTAAACTGCCATTTAAAAGTTGATCACCTCTACCATTATGCCACCTGCAGGACTGAGAGTGTGCCTGATTATCCTGAATTACTTTTGTATGCAATTTAAATAGAAGAGAAGGGATTTAGCTGATATACTTTCAACCTCATCGTAGTTATCACATTCAAAATAAAGAAATTTTGAGCTGTAACTTTGAGCAAGGATTTGTCTGTAGACTGAATAAGAACTTGACAAACTAAGCAGGCCACAGACAATGGCCTTCGGTGCTTTATTTCAAAGAGGGAGGGGATTTCTGTTTGACTGAGGTGTATGGGCATTGCTATAATCCACACTCCATGCATTATTAATTTTCTTTTCTCTGTTTCTCGAAAGTACACAAAACAAATATTTCGGAAAAGCTGGAAAATGAGGTAGAGAAGCCAATTGTGTGAGACATCAAAGGAGTGCAAGGTTGGCCCTGGAGAAGTGTCAGCTTTGAAGAAACCTCAGGTCGATCTCAGCCCCCCCCCCCCTCCCCCCCAACAATAGTAATTCCATCCTCAGCCACTCGTTTGAAATGACACCTTCATCATGGCAGGGACACTGCTGATTGTGGAGCACTGCAATCAGGATCTTTGATCTTAATCAGGGCTTTCGTTTTTCCTTCTCATTCTTTCCACATGGGAGGGCATGCTGAGAATGTAAAATGTAAGTGAAGGTGTCCAGGTACACATTTTCTTACTTTCTGTTGTTATATGAAAATACTTGTTATTGTTTTTTGTCTCTATCCCATCCATCCCCTACCTTTGTTCCCTGTTCTTTACAGGATCACCACCAGGCTTTCCCTTACAAGAAAGTACTTTATGAGTTGTTGGAAGATTTGATATCCAAGAGGTTATCGTCATATGCAAAATTAATTCAGTTACACGATACAACGAAGGTCTTACTCTGCATGTCCTTCCAGCCACTGGTAAACGCAAATTAAAACAGAAGGCAGAAATTCAAATGAAGGTGTTAAAAGCACAATTAAAAAGTCAATAAGACAATAAATACATGTACGATTAGGGCAATAAAAATGTAAACACAGTGTAATGTACATTGCAGTGTAAAACATGAAACCCAAATACTGGGACCATTGCTAAGGAGTGGATAAGTGTGGGTATGATGGATGGGTGTTTGTTTATTGTCTGCCCTCCCCTCATTCCCACAAATAGGTAGCATGGTATATTATTATCATTACCATGAGTATTTCTGGAGTTCAGGTAAACTATGATAACAGAGTAACTTTTGGAGCTCTTTGATGAAGGTCCATACAGATGGAAGAAGGTGACATAATGACAATGAAATACCACGGCACTAGAACACCATGACAACAAGACACCATAACAATGAGACAACGTGACAAAGAGACACCATGACACCATAGCACTGAAACACCATAACATACCTGAGCTATTCCCCTCAGATGAAATCATACCATGATACCATAATAACATGATACCATAGGTGTTTCTCAAAACCAAGAACACAAAGATCATACTTGAGGTCTAACTTGGGATGCAATGAAACATGGGATTGGTCTCATTTGGCAAGAATGCAACCGATGTATCTCTGACATTTGGGGCGGGGCAAGAATGACATTCAGGGATTTTTACCATCCTCTGTACTTCTGTTCTTAGTATTAGAACTGGTGTTAGGCCATGGAAGATGATGTCAAACGAGGACAATAGACCACAAGTATGGTCAAGTCTACATATTGAGAAATACTTCACCATAACAATGAGATACCATGATGCCATAACAATGAAACACTATGACATCATAACAACGTGACAGCATGACACATAACGATGAGACACCATGACACAATAACACTGAGATAGCACAACATCATAAAAACGCGACAGCATGACACATAACGATGACACACCATGACGCCATAACAATGAAACACTATGACATCATAATAAAGAGACACCATAACACATAACAACGAGACACCATGACACAATAACATTGAGATAGCACAACATCATAACAACGCGACAGCATGACACAACAATGACACACCATGACACCATAACAATGAGATACCATGACACCATAACAATGAGATACCATGACGCCATAACAATGAAACACTATGACATCATAACAATGACACACCATGACACCATAACAATGAGACAGCACAATATCAAAACAACAAGATACTATGGCACATAACAACAGGACACCATGACATAACAACAGGACACCATGACATAACAACGAGACACCATGATACATAACAACAGTGCTGCTATTGCATCAGCTGCTGCTTGAGAAAAATGTAAAAATCCTGTCTAAGGAGTCTTCAAAGGCACTTTCTGCTTTTTTCCCCCATAAAGCACAAGAAAGATAGGAGAAAACATCTATTTTACTTTCATATTTTCCATAATTTCACGCTTCTTCTGAATGTTTATGAAAGTCCTTTGCAAAGATGTCCCATTTCCCTTTGAAACCGTCTACCTTTACGGCTTGAGACGTTGATTCTCAGCTCTGCCTGTCTTCCCCAAACCCACACTGCACCTTTCAGAGTTACCTGCATGCTGCGGAGGAGCTTTCAATTGCTGAATATTTGTGATATGTCTCACAATTAAAAAAAAATAATAATAACATTTCCAAGATTTACAGATTTACACAGACTGACACATTTTGCTTAATAAGTATGGCTATTCACGGTTTCAGTTAAAGTAATTAATACTTTAATTATAGTAAGAATGTCATCAGTTAATGTTATTTAACTCTTACAGGAGTACTCTGTCAACAGAGATTAATTTCACTTTGAATATTCCTCTTTGCTACTTCAGAAGAAATTTCAGATGTGGTTGCCATCTTGGTTTTGGCGTGCATCTTTCTTTTAATCGCTTACTTTCAATATTCTATCAAAGCCTGCTTTCCTGGCACACAAATTGTGTTTGTTTCTGCCATAATTCTTATCAGTGCCTGTCATGCGTTTCACCTCTGTGGAAGACAGTTTCATTAAGTCACCCAGCAAAGTCAAAACATTGTTCCGTGCTGGAGATAGATAACCCCATCTTGCCAAGGTCTCCTCCATTAGTTTCCATCCCTTCGCAAAATTAGGCGGTAAACATTTTTGATGGTCTCCTGAGCAACTTGAAGTGCCCTTTTATATCTTAAAAAGCTGGATGTTTAAGCAATAAGGCCAAGTCAATGTCTTTGACATCTCAGATGACTTGTGCCTGTATACATGTAATGACGGAAGGTCAATTCTTTTTTATTGCTAAAAGCAGCGTAAATGAGTGTTCTTTTTGGTAACTGGCAGCTTGGCCATAGTGGTGTGGTTAATGTAATTGGTTTGCCATTATGGGAACACAGGCAAACATTTGCAAGTTAATCATATTAATTTAGTATTACTTTAAGCGATGTCTTGACTTATATATAGTTGGTGATTACCAGCTGGCCTCTGTGGAGAAAATTGAATAAATTATTCTTGCAGTAGACATAAGTGATTTTGTTTCTGTACAGAATTGGCCTGTGGAAATTGCTTTGAAAATGGTGTAAAATGTGCTCAGATTTTAAGTGGCCGTTTTAATTTGTTTGCACCACTGTTTTATGTCTTTCAGCTGACATCGACATCAACAACAGAAGGGTTCAATTTGTCCTAACACAGTTTGCAGGAATT
>JAODUD010000002.1:317321-337836 GCA_026784285.1 Stomatorhinus walkeri | reverse complement strand
CCCCCCCCCCCCCCCCCCCCCCCCCCCCCCCCCCCCCCCCCCCCCCCCCCCCCCCCCCCCCCCCCCCCCCCCGGGGAGAGGGCTTGATAATTTAACCGATTATTCAGACGTGGAAAAAAATACTTATTTTTCTCTTTTTTTGCAGTGATTTTCCACCCTTGCTCCAGAAAGGTCTTTTGCCTGGAAGAGCTGACGTCCCCAGATGATTCCGTTCTTGTTGCGGTCCCCAGACCGGCTCCTTTGATAGTTGATGATAAGAATGCATTCAGGCCTTCTACCTCGCCTCCATAGTTGTTTTAATCAGCGAATTGGCAAAGGGGAGGTTATTTTTAGATGTCTGATGTCCTTGCAACATTGCTAAAGGCCCCCGCGGTTACTGCTTTGTTACAGCTGGTATAATTTAGATGCGTCACAACGGGGGTGGCTTATGAACTCCCATTGTCCTCCCCTCCCCAGCTTCCGGCCCTGGCCCCGTTCGGCATGCTGAAATGATTGTGTCTACCTGGGGACGCTCTAGGGAGATGTTGGCAAAACGCCAGACGGCTTGAGACAGCCTGACATCGCATTGCACTCTGCTTTCTTCCGGCCGCTCGCCTCCGGAGATGCTCTCGCGCTCCCCGCCTACCACCCCCACCCCCCATCCCCTGGTGGCACCCGACAGGCCTGCAGGGGGGCAGAATCACGTGTGACATTTGCCGTGTCTCTGCAGGAGAAAAGGCCACTCTCCTAGAACTCGCTGTGGCACGGACGAGATAGCGGGATTGATCAAATTATCTGTAATGAACCTGCCTTATGTAGCCATTGAATAATACATGTCATGAAAGATTTTGGGGACAATTCTATTAGCAGAGTCATATATTTTGCTTTTTTTTAAGGGAAACACTTACGTTTATAGGCTGCCATTATCATTGAATGGGTTCCTTCCTGGTACTCTCTCTCCTTGGCGTCTTGGTGGGTCTTCTACCTAAAAGAAGCCAGTTTTTGTCTCATTCGCAGGCATCTCCAAAGGACGCGGTGGACAAATGCGAGGGTGTGTTTGTCGTCTTTTCCTAGTCTGCGTCCTGCGACCCGCTACACATGCAGAAAGATAAAAAGTGTTTTCCGCCGTGTGCTGCCTTGGCCGAGAGCTCATTCCACCCCTAATTGCCATGTCGCCGCTCATCCATCATTTCCTCTGTCCCCCCACAAAGACCGAGAACAGCCACTGTCCCCGAGAGAAGTATATCTGATGACTGGCGACAGATACGCCCTTCAGTGTAAGGTTGTCATCTTTCCGACCTGGAGGCCGTCACTTTAACGGCAGTGACATGGTTGAAGGTCTATAAAGTGTCCCTTTTAGGTAGGAATGAGAATCAATTATTGTAATAATGGTCACTGGGCTCTTATCAACCATTACCATGAAACCTGCCAGTATGGAATATGCCAGTTGGAGAGGAAGAGACAAAATTAATTGCCTTGTCAGATGGATGATTTTGCTCTTTTTACTCGAACTGAATGTACATTATGCATCATCCTGAAAAATGAGGCTGTTTTGTGTTTTTTTTCTGAACTCTACTGTCTGCATCTGAACCTCATGCTTGGGGCCAAGGCCCCAGGATAAGGCCCGCTGTTATTTGTAAACCCCTGTTGCTTATATCTTTGATAAACAAAATGAATGTGTTTGTATTGTACAAATTTTAGAGTATAAACAAGTGTTCCTGCCACTGCTATCATTCTCTGCTTAATAGTATCAATTTCGGTCATTCTTGTTGTAGCCTTTCAGAGAGCCAGATATACAGCTACAGACTGGAAAATGGAGGTTGCCAGGGAAACCATAACTTTTTATTACAAAGCCGGGGATAACGGGGCCTTTGGAAGGAACTCTGATATTTTTGGGCGTCAGATCAATAACACTGAGGCGCATTACGTAACAAAGCACTCGCATTGGTTATTGCCGGCTATGACTGCGTTTTATTTCTGGGTGCGGTGCTGACATGCTGTACATGGCTAGAAAAATCAAAGCAATGAAGAAATATCTGCGTGCGCGCGCACACACTCCAACTTCAGCAATGCGATCATGTGAAGTGACAAATAAATAAATAATTGCGGAAATGACAGACTTTATGGACGGAACAGCTGTTCAGAAACAGCATGAACCTGTCATACCTCTCTAGGTCTAGATCTGCCACAAGTAACTATTCCCATCAGATGAAATACTTGGGACTGTTGGGACTATGGTATTATTAAAAAAAAAAAAGTGTGTTGTATTTGATTTGCATATATATTTATTCACAGCAGAATACTGCCATATTTCATATGGAGACCCTACACAGTTAGGTTTCACCTAGTCACCTAATAAGTATGAAAAATCATCTGCCTGCCTGATTTTCGACCATTCCTTTTCAGACTGGAATGTTCACTATTACCGGTACTAATAATTGTCATATTTGTGGGAGAGGGACTATGCAGGGTGTGGTCAAGCAAAACCCATGAAGGGGTGTTTATTAACAGGATCAGACAGGCTTACAACACACTGACAGGTAACAGTGACAGAACAGGGACTAAAAGGAATTAAACACAAGGCAGCTGTGGCTGATTAACAGGAGGGAAGGAACAAAAGGTAAGACTAACGAGTTTACAGCAGGGGCAGGCTGGACGTGGCTGTAATAATCATACTAGTATGAATAATATTACTATTATTGTTATTGTTGTTCTTAGCAGTAGTATTAGTAGTAAGAGTATTCCTTCCTGGTCGTAAACAATGCGGAGATTCAGTTGTGACATTGCACAGATTCCCAAAATCCACAGATAAATTTGATGGACGTTCATTTTGTTTCAAAACACTGACAAAGGGTCATAGTTTAATAAGATCATAATTTGCAATATATATTTTTTATGTTGTAGAAGGACGATACCTTAAAATGGGGGTCTTTCCAGTTATTAAGTGTACTTTCTGTTGTCAGGCTTCTCTTTTTAGGTCCATTTGCCGAATAGATTTTGGCTTTGGATTTTTTTTCATAAGCATTCGCCATCAGTTTTAAGGGCAATGTCGAGGCTGTTTGCAATAATGATTGCAATAGTGTTGAATAGCTACAGTTGTATATCTGCAAAAATGAAAGAAAACCCTGAATTTGCATTTTGTTGTGAAGACACTTTTAATAAAAGTGATGGTAACATCTCACATGTGACGTTGATTAAAAATTTAATATTTGCCCATTTCGTACATACATACATATATATCGTGTACCACTATTCTGCCAAGATATGGGCTCCATATCACCCAGCCATAGTTTTATTATTGCTATACTTTTTAATAAAGACAGTCTGAGATGGATAGACATGAATTTGCTAAAATATATTGCAATAGCTTACATCACTGTAGCCACAGAAGCAATTAGAGATGAGTGGATTCTGCTATTTCCTTGACTCTCTCAATCTTTCTGCTTACCTCTCAGAGCAGCAAGAGAAACACCAAACACTGAACACTGTGTTCATTTATTTCCCAAAGATATTAAAGTAGTACAATATCGGGAGTCAATGTAAAAATAAAAAATGTATCACAAAAGTACTGCAACTGCTTGCAGCAGTATATTCTGTGAACGAAATTACGATGAAGTCCGTGGGCTGTATATACGGAGCTGACGTATGCTTTCTGATTTCCACACCCAGCTTTGCGTTGCAGGGAAGGTGAGCAGATAGCGTCTGAGCTTCTCCACGACGCTCGCTGAAGGCCGAGGCCCCGCATCTGCTCTTGCATATTTGTTTTGATAGGTGCATTCGGCGTAGCGGAACGGCTCCTTGTAAAGGCGGCCCAGGGTCTCTGAATCTCTGCCCCTCGTTGACTCGATTTATCGGGATGTCGAGTGTTGGGGTGCAGGAGCTCCACCGATCTCAGCTCAGTGCGTAACACATCAACCATGCGCTTCTCGCACTGTCGCATACTTAGCTTCCGATTTATTTATTTATTTTTGTCATTATTTGGCCAGGCCACTTGCAAGTTAAAATCCAGTCTTCCTGTGCAGTGTTGATACCGGATTATAGTTTGTCAACTTTTCTCTTTCTCTTTGAGGAGGTGGGGGTTCTCAGGTTTATCCCTGAATGCAGTCACATGACCACTCTGAGCTACACTGGGAACTCCCGTGTCAAAATATTAGCCACACATACTGGTAACACCCATCACCAGAGGCCCAGATAACAATGATCGAGCATGTAGAGGTGGCTGTAGTGCAGGGGTGGCCAATCTTATCCGCAAAGGGCCGGTGTATATGCAGGTTTTCACTGTAACTCCCTAATTAGATTACTAATTAGAGGACTGATTGGCTGAAGAGTCCTCACACCTGGGTTTGAACAGCTGACCCCAAAAACCTGCATGCACACCGGCTCTTTGCGGATAAGATTGGCCACCGCTGCTTTAGTGCCACGCTTCCCGAGCTACGTCTGTTAGCAGCAACTAAGCTTCTGTGTTTGAGACCCTCACTGTCCCCGACACTGACAGATAGCAATTTTGCTACAGTAGGTTAAAGACATCGACTTCCAAATAACCTTTGTGTATCGTTTTATGAAGAGAACCCAGTAAGGGAGCTGCTGGCTCACACTTTATCGGAGTCACTTCTTCAAGCAAGGTTTATTTTTTTAACGTCGTATTGTCACAATTATGGATGAGTTTGCCCTCTGCCTTGCAGTTTTAGAGTAACACAACACAGATACAGAATTTCCATGTGTGTGTGCATTCATAGCCTTTATATTTATTTATTTAGCAGGTGCTTTTGTCCAAAAGTGACACACAAGTGGAGCAAATAGCACGTTACAGACATACAGCCGTCATAACCTGTTATCCAGCGTGGAATCACAGTGAGCCTGGAGCCTAGCGTTGGGCCGCCCAGGATGGGATGTCAGTCCATCACAGGGTACATACTGGCATGCAAAAAAAAAAAATCACACAATTTACAGACACTATTTCACTGGCTTGTTTTTGGAAGTGGGATGTAGTTTCCTAGAGGAAGCCAGCACATCATGGCGGATATCAAGCTCCACAGACATGGAGCGGGGGCGTGACTCAAACCCCCCCAGCCTCGGAGGTGTGAAGCAACAGTGCAACCCACTGAGCCACCATGCCACCATGCCGCCCCACCCACAGAAAGATGTCTAGTCCCATTTATCATGTTTCGCCTGTTTCCTTAACTTGGGCGACACGGAGGGTTCTTGCCATCTCGAAGCCCGCAAGCATATTTTTCAGCTCGTCTTAAAATAAAAAAATAAAATGCGATATAGTATTCTGTTTAGGGCTGAAAATACTACCGTCACTCAGACTTGCATCACACTGATTTTGGAAAGTATAAAGACAGTAAACGCTGAGGGTTTAGAAGAAAAAAAACTGACAGTTTTGCATGCAGAGCCTGGCAATTATTTTACAGCTGTGCCGATTGACATCACCTCTTCTGGCCAATTGCTTCTTCCGGCCAGTCACTTTTTTCTGACCAATCACCTCTTCTGGCCAATTACTTCTTCCGACCAGTCACTTTTTCTGGCCAATCACCTCTTCTGGTTAATTACCTTTTCTGGCCAGCCACCTCTTCTGGAAAATCACCTCTTATAATCAGGCGTGTCTTCTAGCCAATCACATCTTCTGGCCAGTCACCTATTATGAAAAATCACCTATGGTAGTCAGGCACGTCTTTGAGCCAATCACCTTTTCTGGCCGGTAACCTCTGCTGGGCAATCCCCTCTTCGGCCAGGCAGGTAAAAGGGCACTTACATGAGCTCCCATTGGACACGGTGACCGCATGTTCTATGAGCAGAAACCACACATGCCCCTGCCTCTAGTCTCACAAATCCATCGAGGGAGCCACTGTTTCAATTTATTTCAGCCCATTTCCCTTTTGAGAAAAAACATATAATTAGTATGTGTTCACACCACAGCGGCTCAGTGCCTGAATTATCAAACATTTGCAGGGTGTTTAATACTAGGAAAACTGGCACGGTGAGTGGTGGTGGGGGGGCGGGGGGGGACATTCGCAAAGCAAAGCAAAATTGCATTTGCATGCATTAATGATGCAGGGATTTGAAGATTACACTGCTGCTCTATTGTCGCACATTTGCATGGCCACGTCCGCCGGCTCCACGCAACGTGTAATTCTCCACACCGCCATGTTAACTGGGTGGACGCCAGTGGGGAGTTGGGGTCTTACTTTGTCATGGCGTTCGAATGGTGAAATCACCATCTTCGCAGACATTGTCCTTGGCAGTATTATAAAAAGAGAAAAACAACAAGGGGATGTTATTATTGAAATAGCAGGAAAGAGAGTAAAAAAAAATCAATTTACTTTATATTAGTGGAAAGTAATCATTTTGTGGCCAAAGATTAGTATTTACACAGAGGAATCTGAATCCTTAACAGAACAAATCAGATACTTTCAGTATTTGTGTATCAAGCAAATATACTTTCTTCACTCGTAATGTTTTAAAATATAAGTGGAACTTTTAAAGATATGTTCTCTTTGGGTACTTAAAAAATATAAAAGATGGATGGAATGCCAAATACTGCAATACCAAGACAGATGTAAGACGCCCAGTGCCATAGCTTCTGCACTCCCCTCCTCGATGCTGAACACCAGGAGTTTAGTTTCCTTTCATTGTAGCGACCTAGTGCACCGTGTTTGTGCACATTCAATGTAGCGCGGTGCCTTCACACACAGTGCAGCTCAGTTTTGTAAATTCTCCTCTCTGCTTTTTGGCAGCACGCCTCATTTTTATTCTGGCGTAAGGAAAATAGGGAGGGGCTTTGCAGATCTTTGTTTTGCAGCTGATGGGGGCCGTTTGCTCATCTCTCGCTCGCTGGCTGCTGATGGAGTTGCGCTTATTTTGCCTCTCCAGCCGTTTCTGTCATCGCTGCCTCATGCATATTCCTCCCCGTGGCTAATTGTCAGTTTAACGCCGCGTTTCACGTGGTGTGTCTCGACTGGGATTGTCACCTTCTTCTTGTGTCGGCTAGAGTGGAGCGGTCACTAACCCCACGAGCAGGTGGCAGTGACATGAGCGTGGGGGTGTTAACACAGGACCCTGCCTGCCCAGATGCCTTCTGCTGACAGCGGCCGGTCTCTTTGTGTCATATCCTCTCGCTGAACCGTCGAGAGGTGTACCGGGGACTCTCTGTCGCTTCCGCAGACCTCCTAGGCCGGAACTTAACCCATCGGACCATGTCTACCAGTGGGAACAGAAGACCCGCCCCCCTACAGGCCTACTATCGATCTGACCCCGTGGCTGCCCTGGGGGGGGGGGGACTTCTTCAGCAGTGACACTCCTCTAAGAAGTGCCTGGCTTTTCATTTTAAATGCTTCATCTCCAAATCCCCAAACACTCTGGGTGAGCGGCTGTCCGCTTCTTTCGCCCTGAAATGAGCTTTTAACTGCCAAATCGTATTATATGAAACACATTTCACTTAAAACCTGCATTGGGAGATAAGTCAGGTGATTTTGTGCCTGTTCAACCAACAGCCTCCATTCTAATCTATTTTCATAGGGAGGGAATTATCCCTACGATGACGATATTATTTCTATTAGCATTTTTTCATTCCTTGCTTTATTCCCTCCTTCCTTTCTTTATTTGTTTCTTCTGCATCATATCGCTAGCCTTACTCCTATTGCTGTTTTCCTATTGCAAGACCTGCGTGATCTAAACTGCATATTGACCAATCAGTTGCTAGGATACCAGAAGGTCCTGCTGTTCTGCCCTTTGGCACAACACTTAACCTACAGCCCAGGAATGTGCGCCTGCACCTCCAGATGGACATCGTAAGGGCGACAGCAACAATGTGAGGAAAACCTATTATAGAACGGAGCATTTTAAATAAAATCCGCAAGGATGTTGTTGACCGGTGGAGGTCTACGTTTTTAGCTCGAGCCTCCAGATAAGAACTAAATAAAAGACTTGAAACTGTAATAATCTGGTGCCTTGTGTTCAGTAGCCGTGCCGCCATCCTTATGGTTTTTGTTTTGTTGTTATGTAACGCATTTAGAGGTCTATTCCCACTGAAGCTGTCGTACAGCGGCATGGCGGTCCAGGAAGCTCTGGATGGCAGTAAGACCTTTGGTGTGAGAAGTGCATGTGTAAGGGGGGGGGGGGGTTAGGAATAACACAATTATGAAACCACCTTTTGTCCAGATTAGGTTTAATCTGCTGAAAGATCTTGTCTGCCTGATGGTTATGGAGGTAATACAGTTACACAGAGAGACAGACGGATAGACAGATGTGTAAGTGCATAGGCAGGCAGACAGACAGCAGCAGCATCCATCCATCCTCCAGTCACTGCTGGGCAGATTCCGGGGGTCTATGCCAGGTGAAATAGGGCAGAAGGAAGGGGTGCACCCTGGATGGCAGTAAGATACAAGGGTGCTGATTTTGGTAATAGATAGATAGATAGATAGATAGATAGATAGATAGATAGATAGATAGGTGGATGGATGGGGTTATACAAGTTACGATTGCTTGGAACAAACTATATGAATTGAATTCCATATGTTCCATATTATGCTCAATTGCTCTAATTATCTATATATGACATATGCTACTGCCTTTATGCAAAGCATAGATGTTCACATGCAGTTATTCTCTCTCCTGTTTGCATTTTAATTTGTAAGATTTCAGAGCATCTCGCAGGCAAACTCCAATTAAAATTTAATTTGAATTTGAATCGAATTTGAATTTTGAATCGACTCAGAACATCTGAATTAATCATCGCTTCCGATATGCGCCCCAAGAAAGCTTCTTGAGCTACAGAAATATGTACTGCAAATCCAGAGGAAAAATGTATTGATATAGAGAAAAAAAAAAAATATATATATATATATATATATATATGTGTGTGTGTGTGTGTGTGTGTGTGTGTGTGTTTGTGACGGCCGTATCAAGCCGTACATCCAACATCCATTGGTGTATGGAATCAGGAAGGAACCCCAGGTTTCCAGGACGGGGGCAGAGCCAAGCAGGCTCCCCGATCAGATTTACAGCGACTGGAGATTAAACCGCTGTCGGGTGGCGTAGGCAGGACAGCCTGTCACCCGTCCGGCTGTGCTGTTTAGCTGCTGTGCCGGGACCGGACGGATCAGGACCTCCGTTCTGGCAGGTGTATCTCCTTGCCGGATAGAACTGACAATAATCTCTGAGGGTTACAAAAATAACACGGCACATATTGAAAGCATCGCTCCGAACTGTCTCGGGGTTACAAAATAATGACACATGGAACAATCCCAGCTGTTATTAATTTACGTTAAATTATCGTTTTTTTTTTAATGAATACATGCTACTTTGTTTGTTCTCTTTTAGTAATTGGTGATCATGAATACCCTATGTGACAGTGAAGAAGTTTTTTGTATTTTATTCCGATTTTTCATGATTAAACAAAAAAATGTGAGTGGGTAGAATATCTGGATAAGTGGAGGAAACGAAGAACGTGGAAACGTTTATAAGCACATTTTTAAGGGCGGCTGCGTGGCCGATGCATTGAGCTAGCTTAGTTAATGAATGTGCCAACAGGCTTCCAGATTGGAAATTACAGCCTCCTACGCCTTATACCTGGTGCAGTTCAGTTAACAAAGATGGGGTTTAAAAGTACACATTAGATGATTCAATGCAAATGTCAAACTGACAGTGCGAAATGCACAATGTGGATTATATTTATATTTATTAGGGTGCTAAGTACCGGATGGTTTGCGAAGTGTATCGTAATGGGTACTTTATTCTTCTTTTTTCTCATATAACATCATTTATTAAGTTGGTGAAATCTGCCTATTGTCGGAATTTAAAGAATCCTCTGACAGGAATTAGAGCTACTATGGTTTCCGGAAAGTTTCAGCGAGTTTCCACACATCCTCACTTTTTTGAACAAAGACTTTTATTTACCCAATCCGCGGTCCCTGGGCTATCTGGAGCGCTCTTCGTGAAGAGATAAATTAGCCTAAAATATGTCTGAGAAATTTGATTACATTTTTAATCAATGGGAATAAAGCTGAACTTATAATGAGCTTAGAGTCAAGGGGAAAATAAAATCCATTGAACTGAATCTGGACCAGCTATCAATGTTTTCGGGATTTACCTTCTGTTTGAGACTGTTTTCCGTTTCGTTTGTTTGTCGGTAGCTGGAGACAGAGGTGGTGCTGTTAATTGGAGGGCATTTGACAAAATAGGTCAGAAAAATAAGTTTGACGAATTTTCAGGAGGGAGAAGGCGGGGGGGGGTGAGTTAGAAGGTTGCCACCAACGATATCTCAGCGGGGGACATGCCTCGATATTGCAGGGCTTCCGTGTGACGGGGGTGCTGGGTAAATAGCAGAGTGGGGCTGACAGACGCTCCGCGCAGACGGGTTATTTAAAAGCGGCCGCTCGGCCCTCATTGGCGATTCATATTTGTGTTTATTTAGCATCTCCTGCTGTCCGCTCTGATTTCAGCTCCTCCAGTTAATTAACAGTCTAGCTCTGCAAATCTACCCGCTCTTGAGTAGGCCAATAAGGCCCATTAATCAGTGCCTGAAACGCCGTGGATCCAGACGGCGAGTGGGACGTCCCCAACGCCCCCCCATTATGCTGCTCATCAGCATACGTCATTTCCTCGTGGCGCCAGTGCGGTACCTTCAGTGACTTTCAAACATGAAGGGGACCAGTGAGACTTTGATGAAAACTTGCATGTTTTCCATCAAGTATTTTATCAAGTATTTCGAGCTTAAATCTCAAACTCGCAAACAAAAAGGCTGTTAGCAAAATAGTTTAATTTCTCAATAAATGCCAAGTTCACTCGGCAGTAATTATAGTCAAACAGGATCTATATTTTACATGAATTTTATTGCACCCTTATAACCATGCGCATAACTTTGGTTTGAACACCGGAGGGGTTGGGGTCTCCTCTCTTTTAAGGGGAGATATGATTATTGGGAGGTTATATTAGCTGGTTTGGATTATTGGAGGGTTAGATCCCCCAAAAATATGTAAAACTAATTCATACCTGTAGACCTCCCCTCTCTGTGGTATGTGGAAGTTTACATGTGGTGGTTTACCTGTGTTGGTTTGCATGTGGAGGTTTACATGTGGTATTTCCAGTTAATAAGACACCTGTTGGGGTTTGAGTCCTTTCATGTATGGCGTAAGCCGTCGACTTTCATGCTGCACATAGCAATCTTTGAGAAACACCAAGCTTGACCAGAGGTGGTAGCCACCTTTGCAGGTACTGCAAATACCTCTGTTCAGTCATAAATGACTGTGTGATACCAAGAAGGAAATGTGTTATTAGCAAAGCAAGAAGTGCACCTCAAAGTGGCCGCAGCAGTTTCTTCTTTATAATAATGCCAATCGTGTTGAGGGTGTTCATACCACAGATTTCCCATAGCTCCATAACTTGGGCATGGCAGGACATTAGTTTGAGTATCCCTTTCCAGCTTCAGCATTTTTGGCTTATTATGTAGGTGGCGTCTAAAGGGCTGTCCGCTCAGCCTTGGTCCCCTCGTGCCATGGATTTGGTAAGGATCACCAGTAAGGCAGCAGCAGACTGTGACATCGCCTCCTCCATGCTTGACAGTGTGAACCACACAGGCAGAACTCATCCATTCCTCCTGTGTGCCTTAAAAGTAATAGGCAGTGTATAAAGTATTACTCATGGCTAAATTTGGTTTTAAGCGGGTGCACTCATGATCTTTACACACACACACACACTCTCTCTCACACACACAGATATATATATATATAAAAGAGCATGGTAGCTATTGCTTTACTTCTCTTGGACCAGGCTTCCTGTTTCCACCTTGTTAATGTGTGTGGTGTCTGGGTTTGTATTTACCACAGCCTTTTATCATGTGGGAAGATTTTTCAGGTCTCCAAAATGTAATCCTCAGTTTTATAAAACTGGTAAGGGTTATGGTTGTCATAGTTAGGATTAGGGTTATGCCTGTAGAACGGAATGGAGAGTCCCCACAATGATAGAAATATATGAACTGTGTTTGTATGTAGTTGTGTACGTATATGTAGTACACACAAACATATTTACATGGGTGTATGTCATAATGTACCATATTTAGTTTATGTGTGTTTCTCTGCAAATAAGAACTTTTATGCCTATTGTGTGAATAAGAATGTGTGTGTATATATATATATATATATATATATATATATATATACAAAAATAAATGAACATACAAATATGCAAACATGAATTCCACTTAAGCATTTGTTTAACATAAATAAAAATAAAAGTAAATCTCCGAAAGTATAGCAAGCCCATCCAGTGTAAGATGTGCCGCCCCGTCAGAAGGTGAACATGTAGTGCAGTCTGAACCCCCGTATGGCAGAATCCGTGACAGAACAGCGCTGTAAACAAGCACCAAAGCTCAGACTCGGTGCTATTCCCAGGTCTGTGTCTTGCAGTCGAGGCGTCCCCTTTGCCTCTGTAAGCCACACTTAAAAAAATGTCTGTCTTCGGGGTCTTTAGCAGTGTCTTCACAGGCAAAGCGCAGAGCAAACAGCAGCGTTTCCATCCACGCCACGTTATGCTGGACAGTTTACAGCCCACGGTAATTACCTTCCCCGGCTTGGGGAGAATGTGGAGAATAAAACACAAGGCAAGGCGAATCCCCTAGGCTCAAGCAGCTGAGATTCCTTTCAGTTTTAAACTCAGATGTAAAGAAAACAAAATTCTGTCACAGCGCAGCCAGAAGCACAAGTGGTTCAAGAGAAGAGGAGCAGTTTTATGTTTTATTTTTACCCGTTCCTTACTGAAATTCATTGAGATCACAAGCCATAATATCCCATATAAGGCAATTAAATACACTGGAAATGCTATATCAATTCATGCTGCTGACAAAAATCACTTTTCAGATGCTTATTTCCTGAGACAGCATTCCTAGAGAAGATAAATGGGTAGATATAATGAGATGTTCCAATGTGCTGTACCTCTAGTTTGCCTTCAAATCATACTTTTCCAGTTTTGAAGCATAAAATGTTAAATTCGACCAAGTTGTGTTGCCTTCGTTATTTTTAATTGCTGTCATTATGTAAAATTAATAAGATACATTCACTTACATTTAAGGGATTTCTCCTGAGTAGTAAAATGAGTTAATTATGAATCCATTCTCCTCTGAGAACAAAGCACAGGAAGGGTTACAAACGATATAAGTAAATCATATTTTCTTTATATGTCTGTAATATTTATGCTCAAATCAAGGAATATTACATTTTTTTGTACTTTTTAAATTGAAGGCAATGGTATTACTGAATAATATTAGAATTATTTAAGCCAAGGCTAAAAAAAGTGTTTATTTCATGAAAACTTTTCTCATGAGTTCACTCGGGCGTGAAATGATGTTTCCGAAGCGCTACAATCGGCGGACCCCTGTCCGTTAGCAACATCTGGCCGTGTGTATCTCCAGGTGCCGCAACGCACTGGAGACGCGGCACTGTTTAATAAGCCGTCTTTTCACTGTGTTCAAGACTAAAGACGCCAGCGTGGGCACTCGGACCTCCGCGTCTGCGCTCAGCTACTCAGGGGTAACTCAGCTTGGGTAATTGTGGAGGAAGTATCCGACCGCTTTCGGTGCTCTGCCTCCGTTAGCAGGATGAGGTTAATGTGACCTGCTGCGTTCTCATCAAAAGTTATCGTTTATGTGCCGTCCCTGGATATGCCTGTGCAAACGCTTTAGCTATTATGTATCAGTTTCATGGGTACAATAACGTAGCTAAGCATCTCCCAAGCCTTACAGATTTTGCTTGAGTCCAATAGAGCTTTCAGATGACAGTGTAAAAGTCCTCTTATCACTGCATATTTGCTTCTATTAGATGAAGCAAACAGAAGGCATTCTCCCCAGAGAATCTTTAAAACTAAAGTTAGGGGTAAATTTCACGTATAATATTATTAGAATGCTTGTAATAACTATTTGATAAATAATGATTCCTCTGCTGTTTTCATAGTTATCCAGGACATCTAGCTTTATTTGGGAGACCAATTTTAAGATGGCAATTTTTTTTTCTCGAGGATATACTTGTGGCCGATTAACCTGGAAATAACCTTTTAATTTGCTACAATCAATAGTCACTTGACATTTTACACAAGGACCAAATTTACGTGGCAAAAGCTTCTGCCAAACAAGAATGGCTTCCTGACTGGTGGTTCCATAACCTTTTTTCAATCCAGTGGTAGTAAATTTAGTCAAGTGCAACATGCATATGTTACAACCCGCAATCATTCTGAATACCATAACAAGAAACTTGATGGCTGTCACTGTACTTTAACTTGCTGGTTGGTAGATGATTACTTCATGCTTGCAGAAGAAAAGCAGCATAAATGGCCCAGGAAAGGCTTAGTATTCCTTAGACACAAACACATGCAAGACGTTTGTATGTATATTTTACCTATATTTTAATTATGGAATGAATCAAATGCTGGTTTATGTTACCAGTACCACTATAAAGATTCTGAGCTTGCTACAGTGCTGTTTCCTGCTGAAACTAAAGTAAGACGACAATTTTCTTGCCATACCACAGTTTGCATTTTCTTGCTTTACGGTTATTTAAGTGTAACTTTCCGTGAATGTTATGGGCGTAACACTTGAAAAAAATTTAGCGCAAAAATAATAATCCAGTGCGGTAAACAGTGTCAATAGTGGGTTTTTGAGTGCGGCTGAAATATCAGTTACGATGTGTCTTTTTCCCGGTTTCTATGGAAACTAATGTGAAAGGAATAGTGAATATGACAACAAATCTAGTACAGAACTGTGATTTTTTTAGTCAGGTCATTTAGCTACTTTAGAAACATTCAAATAAATAAATAAAACTAAGTGAATAAATGAACATATAAACAAATAAATAAATGAAGTGCAACATACTCTGGGGTAACTGGTGACGGTTATGTAAGTATGTTGCTTCGGGTGAATGATTTCCCTTTTGCGGCAATGTTTTAAAACTGATTTTATGCCATTTAAAAATGAACCTTTACATCGTCCTTCCATACTGGTGCACATACACCCTAATTCTTTTCAGATAGCTATATTCTTATGTAACCCCAGAAAGTGTGTGAGACTGTGAACTATACCTTGACGGATTGGTATTTTGTGCGGTTTCTGAATCGTGGCTAACACACCCTTGTACAACTGGTAAACATCCACATATTATGTATCTTTTGTGATTTTCCAGCTGGTTGGCAATAGTTATTAGTTTCCTAGTCTTATGTTTTGTTGACTGACATCATTTTCCAGGTCGACAGCGATGTGCTGCAATGGAGCACTGCATGGTTGCTAACTCTCATGCATCTGGCATGACACTCGCTTTCAGACTGTCATACTTATGCATAAAATCTTTATATTATTCCATTATTAACCTAAAATTAGCTACATCAGAAGTTTGCAAGCCTTAAAGACTATTTACAAGGCAATAAAACTGTCGCATACATGTAAAACCGTGTGCAAACTCGCCTTGAATTGAAAATCTCACGGCAGCCGGCTGACCGTGTAACAGGTGACATATCAGTCTTAAACGGTTGGTGAGACAGAGGTATAAATGTCCTGTAGCATCACGCTAGAGCTCGTGACCCCCCCACACCCCTGCATTTACATCAGTTGGGAGTCAGGTTGAGTAGTCTCCACCCCCCCTACTCGGGAGCAGCGGCGGCTAAGCTTGCTAACGCACCATCTGGTGCCACCAGCTTCTCCGCCCCCCCCTTGGCAGCCGTCCAGCAGCCCGGGCCTCCCAGCGTCACGCTGCTCGCCGAGATTACAGAGCGATGGAAATGAGGAGTAGCCCTGGACCTATCCGCAGGGGGGGTGCCAGCACGCCCCACACGCACTCCGCTCAATTACAAACCCACTTTGCGTCCGCGTGTGCAAGTAGCAATTATTGCCGGAGCAGATTGTTATTTTGTGTGGTTTCTGAATCGCGATTAACAGCCTTTGACCCATAATTGTGCGGTCCAGAAGTATAAATGGTGTTTATTTGGTGTGACCTTTTTGATATCAAGCAATACAATTACATGACTTTTAAACAATTAGCCACTCGCAAGGAAGCGGATGGGTAATCAATGTTGTTATTTTAATGAGCAGTCTGATAATCTGAGATGACTGTGGCCTCTTTACCGCTGTTCAGTATATGTGGAGTTTCTTCGCCAGTAGTTTGAGGAACTTTCAACACACAATCTGTAATAATTTCTCTAATAATTCTCCGAAAACTATTCTGGCTCTAAGATGACTCTTATCCTCCTCCTTCAGACTGCAAATGGCACTATAGCAGATTTTATTTAAAAAAAAAAACAGGACTGTGCATAAAATGTTTACTTCGACAGGTTTATTTAAAGCTACGTTTTGCGGTAGAGTTTTCCCACCGGATGCCGGTGCTGTTCATCTCTGGTGACTGAATCCACATACATCTCCAGGGTTAAAAGTATGACACGTCCACAGTATAGGTTTAATGGATGTAATGTGAATGGAAATTCCCACTGCTAATGAGGGACAAAGAGCTATTTATTTATTTCTTTGACTTCACTAGCGACAGAGCCAACAGTCGCCGAGCGACAGGCTGCTATGTTTCCCGCAGAGAGCGAAAGGCCAGGCAGCTGCAGGGAATGATAGGCTTGGGTTTTGCTCCGATACACAAACAGAAATCAGCTGGAGCCACCGACTAGCCTGGGATACTAATGTCGCAGGGCGATGGGCGAGGGCGTTCATCAAAGGCACGCTTATCCACGAGATGGCGGCCTCCTTCACGTGCTTTCTGACGTAGCATTTCAAAGGTCGACTCGGTCGTGATGATTATTCTTTAAACGCAGGCAGAATTATGCATTGCATCTTGAACTAAGATGCAGTCTGGGGCAAGCTATTGGATTATGTGAATATATTTGTCTTAGAGTATGACTCTATTCTGATAGAGGCCCCATCATTGTTTTCTTGTTGGCTTGTGTTTCCATCCATCCATCATGTTTCATAACTGCTTATCCAGTGCAGGGTCATGGTGAGACTGGAGCCAGTCCCAGAATGCACAGGGCAGGAGCCCGGGGGGAGGTGCTGGATTGGATCCCAGTTCTTTGCAGGGTGCATACACTTACATGCCATCACACTCTATGGATAACAGTCACAAATACACCTAGACTGCATATCTATGGCTCATGGGAGGAACCCAGAGTAAGCTGATTGTGTGTTTGTTTTTAATCTGAAAATAGGAATAGAAAATTGGGAAATGCACGTGTTCATCAAGTGCAAAATAATAATGACAATGTATAGCAAAGGCCACGCCCCCCACCCACATAACCCCATCCATGACCAATCAGGAAGCAATCCAACTCCTAGTAAAGCTCAATGTTGTCTTTTTGCAAATATAATTGCACATATAATGTTTGTTTAATTTTTCTTTGTGTGGCCTGTTTACTGTCTTTGCGTTTTGTCTTGTTTTGCACTATATGCTTGATTGTGTGCACTTACCCGCTGGGATCAAAACAGTTCATCTTATCTTATAACTACCTACAATAACAGTTTTGGAAGCATTTTTAGCACAAAGACAAGCATTTATTTTGTTTTTTAATATAAGTGACATTGGTTATTCAATACATTAAAGGAAAACGCCCTGCTGATTAAAGTAGAATCGGTGTCTTAATTTTTAAATTTCATTAAATGTTCCCTGACTCCATTACAAAGCACATACAGTGGAATAAGATGTTGCCAGAATGAGATGAATCGAAACTGACACCCTCCCCAACAGGACCTGGGGAGGAGCAGGTTGTCGACGTAAGTCCCTACTTGATTTAAATCCTAACATAACACACCAGCATAAAACCTGCAGATTAGCCTGATCCACAGGATTCAAATATAGATTTCTAAGATCAGATTTATCATAATTCTGTGCTCTACCTTTCTCTCTCTCCTTCCTTAAAACCGGGGAGTCGTTTTGAAATACATTTTCAATTTAAAACACACAAAGTACCCATAATTTGCTTTTGGGTTTAGAGTCTCTTCCACGGTAAAACTGGACTGAGCTGTTCCCGTTTGTGCGTCCATGGTAGGTTTAACATAGGCTTACCAAAAAAGTGAACGGTTGTCACATCACGGGCAAGGATGGAAACAAAGACAGGCGTGGGGAAAACCAAAATGGGGCTTTAATTAAATTAACTGAGCAAAAGGAAAACGGACCATGAAGGGTCAAAACAGGGTAGGAAAGATCAAGCGAGAGCGCAGAACACAGGGCAAACTACGGAGCACACACAGGCAGCAACATCAGTGAGTGGACTGGGGAGCTTGAGACAGGGAGGCACTATATACATCACTGACGAGGGAGCAGACAAGAGGCACCTGGGGTGACCCACACGAGGGCTGTAACAAAAGCCAGGATCATACAATGGAGAGAACGATGGGAAGGGATGCAGGGTGTGACAACGGTGTTGTGATGGCAAGTGGTTTTGCGGGACAATGCATGTGCGCCCCTTAATTATATCCAGCGTCAATATTGGGAGGTGGGGGCTGGGCTCCCCCTTTTACACGAGCCATGCATGTATTCATTTATGCCTTATCAGAAAATGAGTCGAGCTTATCAGATCTGTTACGTGGATCAGTCTCCGGGATCGAGTTGTGTCAGATACATAAGCATTTGAAATTATTGATCCCTTCTTTTCAAGGTCACGAAAAGAGGCAGATTTAATCCTCTCCTTCAGCTTTTATTGTTTCCGAGGGAATTTGCTATCTCTGGGATACCATCCACGGTGATTAATCGTTCCCAGAATATGGAGACGGAAATCGACGTGGCCGGGGCCTCTTGTTCTCTGACGGGACGGAGTAGTATGGGTGCAGAGGGGGAAGCTGTAAATCTCCTCCCAAACTTTCCTGGATGCGGTTCTATTATTTACAAATGTGATTCCTCAAAGGGGTGCTGCACTAACATTCATTTAATACCCTCTACTTTGAAAATAAGTAGTGCTAGGTCGATTTGTGTTACGGGCATGGGATGTATAAATAAACATATATTGTTTTTTCCCTAAAAATAATCTTCAGAGGTGCTTTCCAGGACATTACTTTTATATTCTACAGATAGATAGACAGACGGACGGACGAACAGGCTCATTATTGTTTTCTGCCCCCCAATCCTTAAGGATTTGTGTTAATCCCCACCCCCTCTCCAGAGTGTCAAATCCCACATGAAGTCCCCGTCCCTGTACCCCATAGACCCGTTCACCCTCAAATCTGAAGCAGGCCTGACTGTCGTGTTAACGTATCGTTTTAGTTTAGGGTTTTGCGTCCTGAACTTCCTCTGTTGGCTTGGTCCAGAAAAAGTGCCTCCAGGAGTTCATTGTGATTATTGGCTTCATAATGGGAAAACTGGGCTGTCATTCAGCTCATATTAAGGAAAGGTCTTTGTGTCTCTGTGGCACGGATCTGCAAATGCTTCTGCCTCCCCCCCCCCCATGCTGTCTCCACAGAGCTTCCCAGCGGCTCCCACGGGCAATTCACCTTCAGGCCGCTGCCTCCGCCCCCGCCACCGCCCCCACACGCCTGCACCTGTGCCCGGCCTGCCCCTCACCCCCCGGGGACACTGCAGAGGAGCACCATGCCAGCTCGAGCCCAGAGCAGCCAGACGGGGGAACCGGGTTCTGGCCAGACGGAGGGGACACAACCACACAGTAGCTGGGTCCTCAACAGCAACATACCGCTGGAGACCAGGTGAGTAGAAACCACTCGTTTGTAAGACACCATTAATTAGCCGCTTAGGCGGCAGTCTGACTCAAAGGTACAACAGAAAGCACCCTCCAGGACTTGAACCAGCAACCTTCCAGTCATGTTATTTAATCAAAGCATTATAGTACCTGCTGCCACAAGTCCCACCGTGACGACTCCCCAGTATAGACGCTGGAAAATCCCATTATAATTTCACAATATAAGCTATAATCCATCTTCCCCAGATTTCATTTCTTTTCAAACAGCACGTTTTCTGTGATGAATTTTTTACACTTCTGTTATTGACAGCATCAAAGCTGTGAACCCGGTTTTATATACGTGGTTTATAGGGTCTAGTGTACAAAGGCTGAATAGATAATGATCTGATTAAGATTAAGGAAACAGCCGGTACCTGCTGTGTTTACGTAATTTACCTCCTTTATTTCAAATTAATTCAGTGGGGCAACTAGGACTAGTATTACAGTATCATTCATTATTATTTTACTAAATTGGTTGTAGAAGTATGGTATGTATATGTCAGTTTAGTGCAAAGTTAACGCTTTAGTTAATTGCATTATCCATATGATATTCTTAATTGTTTTTAGTTGGCTGCCAAACGGATATTGCATTTTCCCCAAGCAATTGTGCCTTTTTCAGCTCATCCTCCATTTTTTTCATCACTTGGAGCCCAATTAAATCTTCCTCAGAAATTCAAAAAGTCAAAGAGTGTGGCCTGTCTTCCCATGAACCGAAATCTCCTTTTTCGGGTAATGAAAGTGTTGTGATTTTTTTTTCTTTAAATGTAATTGGTCTTAATCTCTTCCCTTTGGTCAATGGGAGCAAAAGAGACTAGATGAAAGGACCGGGGTGGGGATGCAC
>JAODUD010000002.1:305557-317316 GCA_026784285.1 Stomatorhinus walkeri | reverse complement strand
GGGTGGGGGGGGGGGGTGATAATTGACAGGAAGTCAGAAGGAACAGCTCCCACCGACAGCTGCATGGGGTCACAGGTGAAATAGAATTGGCTCCCACTGACCTGCACTGTCTCATCTCTCATTCCCATTTATCCCAGGAGAGAGAAAGGGAAAATGTAAAAAGACATTTCAAAATATCCACCGCAGAAATTGGTTCAACTGTCAGCAGAAGGTTTGGCGCATGACTCACGGTGCCCCTTCTGTCGTGGAGCGAGGCAGCTGCCTTTTAATACAGCTCTAGAAATTATCTGGTGGGCAAGGAGCAGACCGTTCCCCCCTGAGGTAGCAGAACAGGGAAAGCCCCCTTGAGTAGGGCCCAATCTGGACCTGACCGGGGGCAGGTAGAAGCAAACCCTGGGGGTATGGGAACGGCATGTTGTTACTGCTCAGGATGGTGATGGGGATACAGGAGTAGACATATTCCTCTCTAAAGAGACGCAGGGTGGACGATGACATAAACACTGCCATGTTGAGTAGGGGGGAGAGCATGGGGGCTCTTCAGCTTTCTTTAAGCAATATAGAGTCCTCATTTTTCAGCAGGGGGGTGACCCTGGCTTCACCCCTCAGCAGACAGGTGGTGGCGTCCCCTCGGACACCTCCTTCTGGCGGGGAACTTTCCACACTGCCTCTGACTCCCCCTCCAGCCAGCCAGGTTGCAGCGTTAGCCTCAGGAGAAGGCGCCGCTGTCCTTGGCTCCACCCCCCCCAGGCAGTCCTCCAACCGCAAACCCACACACACACACACACACATACATATACCAGGTTTTTGCTTATTACTTTTCAACAATGGACCTTTCACGGGGGATTGACGGGCCCCCGGTACCAGCGAAGGTTTTGGCACCGGACGAGTTGCCAAAGTCCAAGCTGTTAGTGGAAAATGCCACCTGCATTTTAAAGCTCCTGTTTGCTATTTTTCAGGCAAACAGACGACAAGAACAAAAGAGCACATCCACTTTGGGTAGAGAGACAGGCTGACCCCTTCAGTCAGGCACAGCACAAACAAATGGTGTTCTCCTTCACCCTCTCTCTCTCCCTCCTTCTTTCTCTCTCTCTTTCAATGAGCTCCCAGGTGCTCTGTCAGACAGGGCCTCAGCTAACCTCAGTTAGCCTATGCAAGGCCGCACTCAGAGCCGTCTGCTTGCAGTGAGTCAGAACCTTGTCTGCTATAGACCCATTTCTGTATTAAGATTTATTGCCATTATTTTAATTACTTTTGTGTCATTTTAATGTCTCCCGCAGTGATATGGCAGCAGTGACTATGGGAGCCCTAGTGTAATTTAATGAGAATGGCCAGATTGATGCAAATAGCGCTTTAAAATGACCAAATCCATAACTAAATAAAATGGAGACAGCTGCTGGGAGGCTGCCGCGACCATATGGATCGCAGGGGACTGAGAAGAAGCAGCCAGTGTATAGTGAAATACAGGAAGAGGGGTCAAAGGACCTAAAGCTAATTGTAAAAACGCAGGCATCCGGATGGGCAGCCGTGCCTCATTGCATCAGCTAATATTAACAGGATGTCATCGAGTTTGCAAGCGGGGGAATACATTAATAAATGTCAACATTCGCTAAAATGGCTACAGTATTTAATAAGGATTTGAAGGGACGCTCATCCATTTACACACAGTGTGGGAGTCTTGCGAAATAATGCGAACAAATGTTTGAGCGATAGCTACAAAGCTTAGCTTGCATTGTCCAATGACAGATTTCATTTCAGATAGCTGGCCAATTATCATACAAAGGAAAATTCATAACCCTTTCTAATTTGATGCTCCTAAACATTTGACTGTTAGAGGTATATATTCTTCACACAGTTGTAAAACTGTCAACGGTTAGCGGTGTTAGCATTTTTTCTTTATATGTTTAAGCTTCACTCTAATGTGTCTGCGTACCCAGTGCATCTAGCGATGAACGCGGCCAGAAGCATTATCCATATCAGTCACTATAACCCATGCACTACATATATCATATTTAGGTTATGGAAAGCATCCCTCAAATATTCTTGTTAATTAATTATTAGCGAAATAATTGTTAGCGAAAACAGGAGACGCATGACAGTGTTCTTTCAGATCCTATAAAAGTAGCCAGCAGGGGGCATCGCTAGAGACTTTGGCCCCCATTACAGTATATCATATTGCTCCCACCCCCCACCCCGAATCCAGTTATGCTCTGAATTTTTAGGGCCGCTGTCACTCAGGGGTCCTTTAAATCATCCTAACCCCCACCCTCCCTTTTTATGGCACCCCTGCTGGCCAGGAAGAGATGGTGCAGAACAAACTAGAAACACTTTACTCGAGATCTACTGTAGTACATTTGTGTTTTTGTGTACCATTCATTGTGGACAAGAAAAGTCCAACCAATGTTTCTCATACGTGTTATATATTTGCTACTTAAACTAATTTTAATTAGGTTTTCATTAAATTCAAGGATAAGCCAAGCTAAACCTTTATGATGGTATGTATGTATGTGAGTTGATGTAGTTGATTTTGTTTTTGCTTATATATTATTTCGTTAATTACTTTTTCCATGAGATTGAGGTGTTTTTGTCGAGATTACGAAAACTGAGATCTGCATCTTAAAAGCAAACGCAGAGTAGTAATTCTAATGACCTTTCTAGTCAAAGTGAAATAACAAGCATTTCCCCAAAGCTCTCTGGGGAAATATGGTTGTTTATATGAGATTTGATGCAGGACTGCAGCATGCAGCCAGTGGATATTGTCATGGAATATTGTAACTGGTTATGAATAGGAAAGCAGTACTAGTCTTGTTGGTTCACAACAGTTTGGAGTGAGATAAAAAAAAAACGCACAGACAGCATGCCCTGTTTCCTTTTTGGCGGGGGCAGTGACCGAACAAACTTCAGCCTCATTCGATTTGCGATTCTATTGATGTCAGGACAAACGGCCTTCACCTTCTTAGAAGCTCTTTCCGGAAGCGTGCTTCCCAGCTGTGCTGAGCATAACCTGCTGCTGGGTTTGGTATTGACCTGTCCTTCGCTGACCTTGGGCATGTCCGACAGTGTTTGCTCTCAGGCACAGCGGCACTGAGGCTGTGTTCTCCTTATCGGCACGTAGTGTCCACTTACTGCCGTTTCAGGGCTTGGGAAGATGAGCACTTTCTGGGATGCTTGTCAAGGACTCCTCAGGACCCTCGCACAGCCGTGAAATCCCCGCACAGCGGCGTCCCCTGCCTCCGATGTACTCAGATCATACATAATTGAATATTAAAACTGAATCTCTGATTTGGAGCTGTCAGTAAATCTTGTCATTACTCCCACATGCACGGTTTTCTCATAATATGTTAGCCACTAATCTAGGCATCATTTATAGACTTTTTAAAAAATATTTTTGGGTCTCAGATGCGACATAGTCTTCTGTGTTTATTCAGCATCATGTGAAATTTCCTGATAATTTTTCAGCCCACTAGTTATAGACTACAATTTGCCAGAGAACCTTGCAAGACTAAACAATACACATACTGCAGTAATAAATAACATATATATGACTTTACACATAGGACAAAAGTTTAATGGTACCACCAAGATTTATTATCAAAGATTTATTTCCCACCCAGCTATGGAATGAATAGTTTTGTCTTTTGTGAGTATGTGTCTATAAGACATTTGTCCATAATTCAGGGAAGAGAGTCATTAAATTAAGGTACTCCTGTAGAGTGTCCACAGCCGCAAGAGGAGTGTTTGAGTGGAGTTTGAGGTTAAGGTTAATGCAGCGAGAGAGACAGATTGAGAGAGAGGGAGGGAGAGAAGGAAGGAGAGTAGGGTGAGTAAGAAGAGAAATGGAAAGAGAAAGGTCGGATTAGGGGCGAATAGATGTGGTAGAAAAATAGGAATACGGTGGATTTCATCAGCGATGGAAGGGCAAGGAGGAGCAGGGGATGCGTAAATCAATTAAAAAATAAATTTCCTTAAGCATGAAATTATACTTAATCTCTGAGCAAAGTCAAATGTTTTATTACTGGATTAACAAAAGAATATGTGATTTTTACAACAAAGATTTATTAAAATGCTAGTCCTTTCGCCTATAATTCACAACAAACCTATAATGTGTTCTTTGCCTTTGCATATTGTGTATGGGAAAGTATTTTGATCCGGACTAAATGACACTCTCTCGGCCCATCGGCATATCTCAACCCTGTCTCTGCAATTACACATTTGAATTTACACCTGCCTCTCTACTGCCGAGGAAGAAAATTTCATTAAAACGCAAAGCAAGTATCGCAACTGTGCATGGCGCCCACTGCGATTTCCCGCTACACTCTCACGCTGCTCGATGATGCCGTGTCATTTATGAGAAACGCTTAACACGTGCGGCGCATACAGGACATCCATGAGCCCTTAAATATGATGTCTGTTTTTAGGCCAGTGACCAAAATTTTTCAACCCATGTGAAAAACAAATGGAAAAAAATAGTCTGGCATGGCAGATAAGTAACTCGTATATCGGGCTGGCCAGTGCTGGCCTTGTGTGTGTGCAGTTTGCATATTCCGCCCATATTTACCTGCCCTTCCTTACATTCTCTGATTTCCTCCCACAATCCAAAGACAGTAAGATGAATGGGCATCTCTAAATTATCCATAATGTTTTATAGTGTGTGTCTGAATGCGTATATCCTTTGATGGGCCGGCATCCAATACAATATGCCCCGTTGGAAAGGCTACAGTCTCTCTGTAAATATATTCTGGATAAGCAGCTATGGAAATTGGAAGAATAGGTAGGAAATATAGCTCAGAAAACTGTGTGACACTCTGAGGATTCTACATTCCAGTCTTCTACATAAAACCCTTGAAATTCTGTCAAATGTTTGGGAGAGCCCTTCAAACCATCGCAGTCTTTCCCAGTTGGACTAGACTAAGCCCACTCCAGAACCTTTACATGCTATTCTGTGTCCTCTCCATTGTTCCTATGGGTTATTGCCATGATGAGCTTCTCTCCAAATGTCAGTTTACCGGCGGAAGGCCGTAGGGTTTCTCCAAGAATCCGCCTGTTTTTGTCACCGTCCTTCTATCCAAGTTCATGACATGGTGGAGCACCCTCATGGAAGGACGCTGTGCCCCCCCCCCCCCCCTTGTCATTACATGTTATGCTGGTGTTCTTTTAGTGCTGTACTATGTTCAGCTTTTAGCAGATGTAGCATTTTTTGTTTCGAGGTAAGAAAGTTCTCTGACCACAAAACTGTTCTCCACATGATTCCAGGACCCCCAGAGTGTTGCTCCACACCTTAAACAAGCCTCGATATGAGCTTCTGTGAGATACTGATCCTTTTCCTGCCATCTCCGCAGAAGCTTCATTTGAGTGCTACATGTAATACTGTTGTATCATGTGCAAACTCACATGCAGAAATTGACGAAAAGGCCTGCAACTTTTCCAAGGAAGCCACAGTGCTGTCAGTGACCTTTACAGTGACCTACAGTCTCTCCCTGGTTCCAAAACCTGGTTTGACAGGCGCGGCCTGGGTGGCTCAATACGGCCTTGTTTATCTTCTTTTTGGATAGAGCTAACGAAATACTTTTACAACTTTTTATTCCCGATCTGTGCTCTTCCACAGCTTAATTCTCAACAACTTCTAGAAGTTCCATTGTTTCTCATTGTTAAATCTCTACTTTGAGATCCATCAACCTGTAAAGGAGGCTTACAGGAGCAGTTTCCACCTTGCCGGAATCATTACAGGAGCAAGCTAATTATCTTGCGTCTTCTTGAAGACAGTTGGCAAGACCTGAGTTTATTAATAGTGTCTGTTATTGAGGTCTGTACACTTTTTCCCATTCAAGGTCTCAGAGTATATAATTTTCAAGTTATTTTCTAAATGTGCTGGGATTTGGCTTTTCTGGTTGTAAATCCAAGAAAGGTTACTGATTATGAAAGAATTCATAGCCTTGCTATATTCTGAATTCACTACATAAATCGCATTAGTACAACCATGGCACAATAACACGTGAATAGGTCTCAAATATCTTTTAGTGAACAGATTTTATTGCTGAATTAGCGTTTTTCTCATTAAAGTGCTGTCATTAAATAATTTCACTCTTATGTAGATACGGTCGCACCAAATTAGTGTCGTAAGTAATGCCTTGATTTCCATCCTACAGCACGGCTAATCCAACACAACCCTCTGTGGGCATTCAAGCGTCATTCCTCACATAACTTCTTAAAAAACAGTGCTGTTTCGGGGTCACTGTGGCCTAATTCCATTCTCAGGCACTGTGAGGTAAATCGGCGCCATTGTTTTAAGGATGCATTCAGCATTCTCCAGCAGTCATGATGGACGAATCAGAAATTCTTCCAGCCTGGCAGCCTGCAAATTGTCGTTTAATGGTAACCAGTAAAACGGGAAATAGCAAATATAAATACTGACAAATTGTTTTCGCATTGGCAGGCACCCATCCCTTTCTCCCCAACTTCCCCCTCCATCCATCGTACAAGTATCTCCTCGATGAGAGCAGACGTAAAGTAATGACTCTATTAATGGGAAACTTGACAAGCAGTAAGTAAACACGACTGCACTGTCATAGAGTAATCGACTGACTCCATTTCTTAAATTAAAATGTAATTATAAATGCATTTTATTAGATAGCTATTATTTAACTAAAATAAAACAATTTGCTAAACGAATCCTAATTTTCATTATGAGGGGTAAAGTATTGTTTTATATAATATAAGGATCTTTTGAGTCATAACTCATACGCACACGAATTTGAAAAGGAAGCCAGTGCTGGAAGATTGAAAGTGGCGACACAGACAGCACAGCAATAAGGGAAGGTCAGGAAGCACTGCCTCAGTGTTCTGCTGTTGTGGGGGGGGGGGGGGGGCACAGAAGATGAGGCACGTGGCTGCAGGGAGGGACGTCACGCGGGACTGCTGCTTGTGATTAACCCGACCCGCCGTTTGGCGAGAGCTGCCCTCGCAAAAATATATATCGGAGCTCTCAGCGTGTGGCGACTCGGCGCGGAGCACGGAGTTAAGTTAAAGAGATAAACAGAGAGCTCACTCCCCGATAAACGGCTGTGCCGATGAGACACACACTCACCTAAGTGAGAGCGTGCGCACTGACCGCCTGCGACCGATGACACTGCGCCTAAATCCATCTCTAAAGACTGTAATTGAAACGTACCGTCTAACTCCATGCCAGTTTCACTGCTGTGATTTTGCCACAATCTGGCAGCAGCCGACTCAAATAAATCAATGGCCACTTCAACAGGTTTCGGAGCTTATAGCTAAGACCTTCTTCTACAAACTTCTACAACATTTATGTTAACTGTATAATGCCAGAACAGTTTGCTTCACTGATTATTACATCACACCCCTGGGACCAGGGTTCGAGTCTCTGCCATGGCTCCATGTGTGTGGAGTTTGCATCTTCTCCCCGTGTCGTAGTCGGGTTTCCTTTGGGTTCTCTAGGTCCCCCGTCCCCCCCCCCCCCACCAGTCCAAAAACATTCAGAAGTTAATTGGAGTCATGAAATTTTCTGTAGGTGTGTGTGTGTGAGCGAATGGTGTGTGAGTGTGAGTGAATGGTGTGTGAGTGTGCCCTGCAATGGGTTGGCACCCCAACCTGGGTTGTTCCCTGCCTGCAGTCTCCGGGATAGGCTCCAGACCCCCACAATCCTAAAATGGACTAGCGGTTACAAAAGACGGATGGATGTATGATTGGATGCAATAAAATATACTAACAACAATGATTATGTTTGGCTGTAATTTTCTTTTTTGCTATGCATGAGTCATCTGTGAAGAAGGCCTACCGTTTTGCATTTGGGATTTGATGCAAAAAAAAACTGCTGGTACAAGGATGAAATGGACACCAGACTGCTGGTTATTATGAGAGACCTGCTGTGGACTGTGTCGTTCATACATTCCTTCTCTTCAGACGACCCTTTCAAGTGAATAAAATAGCCTCTCATGACCGAGATACCCTCACTTACACCTCCCACTGATATAATGTGTGTAAGAGTCATAAGAGTCAGTATTTAACATAAAGCATAATGTATAATGGAATGTAATATAGGTAAGAAAAAAGTATATATTTTATAAATATCTACGGGGGGCTCGTCGGAAGTGAATGAGTCAATGAAGGTATCTTTAGGTTGAACGAACTGAACAGGATCGATTCCCTGAAAGGACTCATGGTTTCCGTCTATAAATGCTGTTGACAGGCATTTGCAGGCGCCTGCTTCCGCGGCCTGTGTCAGGTATCAGATTAACTGTGATACGGAAACATTTTTAGTGCCCCTGATGTTACGTCTCGTAAGGTGAGGAACAACCCAACTGCTTTTCTACCTTCATGTCCTTCGGATGTAACAACCTGCCATATTGTGTTGTCGTCAGGCACAGTCTTATTATATGTACAGGGATATTTATATTATATGATATATTTAACTCCAGGATTAATATGTTATTAGATCATGGAAGTAACAGTTCAGAGATTTCTAGGTAATCTTGATGTAGGCTTATTTTTTAAATTGTATTGTGAAATAAAGAGTAATAATAAATAAGGATTTAAATCATGATTTTTATTTTTGTTGTAGATTTGATTTCCTTTCTCTTTATTTTTATTTTTATTATTATCATTATTATTATTGATGCTGAACCATTTATTTTAATATAATAAAAATAATTATAATGTTGTTGATCTTGTTTTTGTTGTTGTTTTTCAGACTGGAATTAAACACGTGACTTTCAAGGTCAGGTTCAGAGTCAGGACACGGCATGTCAACTGTAGCATTAACAGAAATGAATATTAAATCGACTGGTGCCTTTCGTGACAGTGTGTAAATTATAATGAATGTTGTTTATTACTTCTGTGTGGCACACCCGCTAATCCATAATACAGCGGGGAATAAATGCCATTAAACACTGAACATTTATATTACACAGCAAGGATTAATTAGAGAGAAAGATAAATGCAAACGGGAGAGTCTGTAAACATACGATTGAATGAGTTTGATTTATTAGACCGATGGGTTTTTTGACAATTAACAGTACCTATATATTATGCCGAACATTGACTTACCTTTACAGGAGCACTTTCATGTGAGAGTTACGTTTCTGTGAAATCGTGTCCCTTGTCATTTAAAGAAATTTCCATAAGAAACAGACTGTTGCAGATAAACTTAATGTTGAATATGTCTTCGAATAAATTTCAAATTTTTGAAAACTTTTGAAAAACCTAGATTTATTGGCATTTGCAGGCTACTTTACCTTAATACAATATTTAAACATAGCTAATTTTATCTTTTTACAATGCGTTTTATTAACTGATGCCTTTATTGATGTGCTGCTGCATTTTCTTTACCGAGATGTTCAGTTCTGATGCCCACCCTGGCTTGTGTCCTGCAGGCATTTCCTGTTCAAACATGGCTCTGGCTCCTCCGCCCTCTTCAGTGCGGCCAGCCAGAGCTACCCGCTCACCTCCAACACCGTTTACTCGCCGCCTCCTCGCCCGCTGCCCAGGAGCACCTTCTCCAGGCCCGCCTTCACCTTCAGCAAGCCTTACAAGTGCTGTAACTGGAAATGCACCGCCCTCAGTGCCACCGCCATCACGGTCACGCTTGCCCTCCTGCTCACCTACGTCGTCGGTGAGTGGAAATCCCATCTCACGTCGGATACGTTAGGACAGGGTTGTTCAAATCGCAGCCCTGGCGGGCTGAATGCTACTGACTTTCCAGCCTCCCCTGTGGCCAATCAGAATCAGTAATTATTAAATTGACCGCCTGGAAGAACTGAAAACAATGGCCCGGATTTGGAATCAGGGGTCAGATTTGAAGATTTCTGCATCAAGAACTACACTGGAGTATGATCCGTTTCTATGTTTAGCTTAACGTTTGCATAAGTGACTAAATTCAGCTTTAGTAAATATGGCATCTGAAATACCCATTTGGTTATGCTATAGTGCAGTCTCAATCATTGTCTTTTGGGACCCGCAGACAGTCCATGTTTTTGCTCCCTCTAAGTTCTAAGTTGGCTGGGAGCTGGGAGGGAGCGAAAACGCACTGTCTGCTGGTCCCCAAGGACTGGGTTGGGAAGCACTGCTCTAGCAGACTGAAAACATGCTGAGCCAAAACCCCTGATTCTGGCCCCAAACCGTGCTAGTAAGTAACCAAGTTCCTCCGCTCCTGGAAGTTCTTGCGTTTGTAACCGTATTTCCCGTGATTTGCAGCGATGACATTGAATTATTACTGGTGCAAGATCATAGGAGGAAATGATTTTTTTTTTTGCTCTGCGGCCCTCTGCTGCTGCAGGCTGAGCTGGAATGGCTAATATGCCACATAACTCAGGACGGAGGAAAGCAATAGAGATCGCAGCTGTTTTATCTATTAGAAATAAAATATCACAGAAGGCTGAATGAAAGCCCACACCTCAAACGGGAGCCACACGCCTTTGAGTCTTTGATGCGTTTACTTTTGGTTCTCCTTTAAATCAATACAGCAATCGCTTTTTTCTGACATTAAACATTGCAATGCCCTTGTGAAACACAAGCAACATAAAGCTCACTTTCTCCTAAATAAGGCAGACCTGTGTTATCTGCATGCTGGTGAGCCACTGGGCTGGCGTGCTTGTTTTTTTTTCTTGTTATTTTCATTCTTTCGGTTCATATTTACTTATAAAATTTGCGGCTAAAAGGTAACACTTGCTTAAAGGTGTTAGAGTTACGAATAAACATCACAGGAGCTGGATCAAAAAAAAGGCATTAGTTTAGAAAACGGGGCCTTCATTTTAAATGGCGAATCGGCCTGTTGTTTAGCTGCGCAGTAGCAATGATGTGGCTTCGCGGGCAGTTTTGCCTTTGGCTCCGGCATTTTTCTGAACAACCTTTGTGAAATTCCTCCTTGAATATTGCTGAGAGCTGCCGGCCTTCCATTTAACTGAAAAGGGGCTTGGATCCCAGTCAGTGAGGATGGAGCCAAGTACAAGCTACAGCCAGGCAAAAATAAATAGGATTTGCTTAATTATTTGACCGTGTATTAGCCTTTATTTAATGATGCTGTGGCTCTAGGCAGGTTCAGCACCCTCCTTATTGACTCTGTATTGCAAATCGACTTGGCCGAAAGCCTCGGTCTTATTTATACGTTATGATATACCACGATGGCTAATTTCCATACATCCAAAACACAGAGATTTTAGTCATTGCTACATCCGTGCCAAACATACTTCGAAGGAATTATCTTTAAATTTCAGCTGACTGTCATTCCCGAGCTAGATCCAAAGTTTAAACTCACATTAAGACGATGAAATTGCGAATAAGTGATGATGGACAGTGATGCGTCACGAGGAAAAGGTGGCCCACGCGGAACCCGCCCGAGATGTCAGTCGGCACTCATAACCACCGACACGCTTTACGCACTCACCGGGGAAGGTGTGCGCGCCGCAGAGTTCCCCGTGACACCCTGGGATGATCCGGGCTTTGATTTCATTCCAGGAATGTCGGTTCAGAGGGGACATTTAGGTGGCTGCGAGAAGCCCTCCGTACGACATTGACACCAAGCTGAGTTTATCGCGATTGCATTCAGAAGGGGGGGGGGGGGGCTTTTTTTAGGCGGGGCCAGACTGTTCATTTATATGCCAGGGGTGCATTCTCATCTTTCTTAGGTAATCGAAATCAGACCCACATCTTCTCTGCATCATCGCCCGCCTGCAATTGTAAACTATTTTAAAAATTCCAACAAAAAAAAACGATGTTTGTCTCCCGAAACCTTTTACGTGTCCCTATTT
>JAODUD010000002.1:283851-298283 GCA_026784285.1 Stomatorhinus walkeri | reverse complement strand
GGGGGTTGAGGGGGGGTCGCTGAAGTGACATTTTTAATGGGCCAAACATGTCTGTTGTGATAAATTAAGAATGACTATCATCATCTTCGCAACCCTGGACTGGGTAAACATTTGTGGAAGATGGATGGATGGGTGGACGGAGTGACATATTTTCTTCTACATGTAATGGTGGACTTTAAGACAGTGACATAAGTAAACGAATGATAGACAATTAAATGCTTTTATTTTTCTGTAAGCGGAGGTGTAAACTGTGAGTAACTTGTCCTCATGTGACGAAAATGAGGCTATGGCATTATCCTCCCGGTTATCGTAGCATGGCTTTAGCATAGCTGGTCCTGGCCACAAACTCACAGTCCTCTTGTACGCAAAGTGTAAAATGCAATACCCCTTGTTGATATAAAGACTGTCTTTTTAAGTCGGCATTTTAGTCTGTCATTTTTGGGGGTTGGTGACGCGTGGGAGTGGCCAAAGTGAAACCGGTTTTTAAAGAGGACATTGATATTCGACGGCGACTCAGCTCTCATGTCCCGCCGATCGACCGCTCTCCGCTTCATCACGTCTATCGATCTCACCGCGTTGTGATACAATCTCAGGATTTCTCCGCTGGAGGGCTCTCCCCCTTTCATATATTATGGGGACAAGACCTCTGCAATGCCCCCCCCCCCCGTGGGCCGTATTCACCGCGGAGATGATATGAGCTCCGAGAGCTTTATCGGGACTCCTTAAAAGCTTTCATCTTAAATAAAACATGCAGGGGCGTAACAAAACAGCTTTGCGTTAGAATCCCCACCCCGCGGTCCTGAAGCTTTCTGGCAAAATGGAGGCAACTTTCAACACGAGGTTATGTGTGGGATTTTTCAGATGTTGTAGTTGTAGATTTTTCAGTCTTTAAGGCAGGGGTGGAGGTAATGGGTTAAAGATTAAACATATAAATAGATAAGCCTTTTGGGCCAGTGGAATTATCTGCTTACTGACATCAGGTGACATTAATTTGGCGGTGAAAATGGGAAAAAAAATGGCTGCAATCTTATTAGCTACCTGTTCAAAATCCTTTTAATTGAATCCCCTTAATTATAATGACCCGTTCTACTGCGATATTTCTGTTCTTCCTTAGGCGAGTCCTTTGGAAGAAAAAAAAAATCATTAAAGTTTTCTGCAGCGATCCATTTGGGGTTTAAAGGGAACACAAGTTGTGTTGGTGCATGTGCTGCTTGCACCTTCGGATCTGTATTAAAAGGCCACCTCGTTTGATTCCATATAAGTCGTGAAGACTAATAGCTCTAATTGAAAAGACGGTTTAGTTTCTCTGCAAAGGGATTACAGGTGTATTTTTTCAATGCAGATAACCCCAGGGCTATAAGCATTAATCAAGGTAGAAGTCACACTTGTTTTCCTGCGCTTCCCCCTCTCCTTTCCCTTGTTTCCACTGAGCATTACTTTGATCATGCCCAGCAAGGAGGTTTTTGGAAGAGATAACAGATAACAAGGAGTTAAAGGCGAGGTAAATTCATTGGTTTTGAAGTCTATGCCGAAGTTGGTTACCCACGTTTCAACAGTTTTCTGTCAGAAGAAATTTGACGTACTGGCTTCTTTCATGCAAGAATGGATCCGTAGCCAGGTTAATCAATTCGGTCATCTCGAAAAATCCATCCTCTCTCCCACCACTTATCTAGTACGTGCTCACAGTGACCCTGGAGTCTATCCCGGGCAGCATAGGGCTCAAGGTAGGAGACAGGGTGCCAGTCCATCACAGGGCACATGAACATACAACATATTGGGAGACACCAATTAACCTCAGCCTCATGTTTTCAGACTAGATGATGAATCTCATGCATTACCGGGGACTAAATGGAAAATCCTTGCTCACAAAAGCTGGATGGGTTTCAAACCCTGAACCGTAAAGTATATGGGCTTCAAACCCTTGACCCTGAAGGGTATGCGTTTCAAGCACCCACCCCAGAAGGGTATGGGTTTCAAACCCTCACTTGAGAAGGTCTGAGGCAACAGTGCTATCTGTGCTCTCTTCTCTTACCATACTGCTCAATATATGACACTGCTGAGCAAAATTCATCTATATCAACTTTACCATGTAGGCAATTGATGCTTTTGTCAGTGCTGTCTATTTCTTAGGCTTCAGGGCCAAAGTGGAGCACTAACACAGAATAACCTCCAGTTCCCACAACTTGCAGGCAACAGAAGTTCATGACAATATTCCAAGTGTCAGGATTGTTGATCGAACCACCTGAATTTTCATCCAGTTCAATCCCCAGATGTGGAAATAGTTTTGATTTTTTCTTTTCTCTGAATATAAACTGTATAGGATAGATTTCAGTTAATTTATCATTAATTTGTGCTTTTGCAAATATTCCTTTTACTTGCATGGCTTTTCAAGTTTTGAATTGTTGAAATACAAACGTAGACATAAGGGAGGAATCTATATTAAGTAAATTATTTTTAATTATTATTCTTTTCAGTTAGAGCTATGAGTCTTCATGACCAAATGTTCTCACAATGTGATACAAACCTGTTATTTTGACATTGCGGGGACCATTTTTCTGTCCCCAGAAAGGGAAACTGAATTTTATAAAATTTGTGACTGCAAATCAAAAATGCCAAAACTCTTGTATTTTGTTTGGTTACTTATGGATAAGGTTAGGGCTGATTAGGGGTTAAGGTAGTCAGAAATGAATGTAGAGTACCCACAAAGATATGAATACAAACATCATTTGTGTGTGTGTGTGTGTGTGTGTATGTGTGTGCGCATGTGTGTGTATGCGTGTGTGTGTGTTGCAGACAAAGGGCTCTTTCAGAAAGGCCGGGTGATAGACCGTGGGGAGGTTGACATCGGGACCCAGGTTATGCAGACCATCCCTCCAGGTCTCTTCTGGCGGTTCCACCTCACCATCCACCACCCAACGTACATAAAGTTCAACGTCTCCCTGGCGCGGGACGCCCTGCTGGGCATCTACGGGAGGAGAAACATCCCCCCCACCCACACCCAGGTACTCTCCTTTAAATATCCTTTTTTACAGCCGTAATTAAAATGCCCTTCATAATGTGATGTGTATGCATGTGATTATTTTAAATGCAGATTAATATGCAGATACTCAGACATTTGACACTTAAGACATTTAACAATTAACTGTTGGACTGGGGCATATGTAAGGGCCAATGGGGGCACTGACCCCCCGCTGACGCTGATTGGCCCCTGAAGTGCTCCCTCCCCCTGTCACTCACAGATTCAAAATGTATCATTGGCTAAAGATTAGATCGGCCCCTTTTATGCCCCTGTGTTACACAGAGGACTATTTTATTGCATAGAGGACACAAGGAGTAAAGAAATAATTAAAGCTTTTAATACTTCAAAACTCATGGTTCAGTCTGAGAGTATGTGCATGTGGCAGTGGAAATAGTGCTTCATTGGCCGGGTTGGGTTAGCCTAATCCCAATCCCTGTCCCAGTACTTCCATGGATAAATGTGTTTTTTACTTTGATGTATCCTTCTGCCTTTGTAAAGCACTTTGAATTGCCATCTGAATTCTGCTATGTCAATTGACTTGCCTTGTACAGCACTGCTGGCATCTTCACCCGTGTAGGTAGGAAGGCCATCTAGCAGCCGCGTAGGATCTTGAGCCGGCCTAGCGGCCTGATTCCCAGCTTCCTCTTACCGCTACGCCTGACCTCTGCCGAACTCCGACCCGGAGTGAGATTTAGCTGCGAGGCTTTACGGTTTCACTCCCCCAGGACCCCCCACCTGAATTCCTATGCTTTAGTTATGCTAATTGTGGAGTAACGGGGTGGGGTGGGGGGGGGGATCCCTCCTCCTCTGTAATGGCACCTTCAGGAGTCAGTGTGGTCGGTGACATTGACTAATCTGTGAGCTGTCTACCCACCCCAGAAGAGCGTCCCACCCCTCGCAGACAGACATATGCTGCCGGTGACCAGGCCTGCTCGTACACGGGGACGGCTGATAGAGTCCCGACAGGTCATCAGACCCGGGTCACGCCGAACCCTCCTGCCGTCCATTCATCTGTCATTCGCTGTGACTCCTTCCTGAGCTGCCGCAGACCTGCGAGCACTTACAACACAGCCTAATTGGATATTACTCTCATTAACTGGAGCCTGTCCCTTGGGTGGTCTGTGGAGTTTGCCCTGATTCCAAGGAGATTTTTGCCTCTTCGACAAAGGAGAATGGAGGGGAGTGGGGGTGTTGGAGGGAGCAGGGAAATACTACCTTAAAAATATGTCCCGCAGAGAGGAGAGCGAAACACATAATCAGGTGTTCAGCATCCGCAGAATGTAATGAAAAACCAGGGCAATGATGGCTACTGATGCCTGTGGGATGATGTGATTGAGGCCGAAATCCGTTTGTTTCTTTTCCTTTCCTGGGCCACACATTGTTAGGATGTCAGTCGCCAGCCCCAGTGGCTGACATTTTCTCGTCGGGGCGAGGTTCGTTTGCAGGCGTCCGGCCTCGCGAGGGCCTATGGTCGCCCCCGGTGATGGGAAGGACTAAAAGCAGAATTACCTCCCCTCTTCATCCTGGAAAGAGTATTTGGTCGAACGCCACGGTAACAAATGTGTCTGAGTCATCCGAGCTGCTTTTAAGCTCTGGGCTACGTTGGGATGGCGAGGCTTAAATCATTAGCATTTTCTTAATTTGGCGGCAGTGGCATGAGGAGTGGAGGGGGGTTGGCTTTGTGGCCCCGGGGGTTTAGAAATCAAAGAGCCAGTCAGAAGCGAATGAAGGAATAATCCTGATCCGGTCCTTCTCTATGGGGGAAAAGCACGAGCGAAAGCATGGCACCTCACTGGAGGCAACGGCCACATAATTCTCTAACCTCCACAGGCCGCTATAATCTGCCGGCACAGCCTGTGTAGAGAGAGCTAGGCGGTACGGTCATTACTGGATTATAATGCAGTGTCAGTGGGATTGGATTATGCTAGTCATGCACACAAGCACAAATACAGCCATAAGTAGGAACGTGCTAGCTGGGATTTAGCAGAGCACACATGGGGCGGAAGCCGTCGTCACGGTAATGAAGCGTGCCCCATCAGCACTGGCGCTCCACTACAATGTCTGCCTGCACTCCACAGTTCGACTTCGTCAAACTCCTGGACGGGAAGCAGCTGAAGCAGAATCTGAAGGGCTCTGAGGACAGCACTGGCACATCACGCAATCTGCTCCTGGCCTCCGCGCAGGAGGCCGGATTCATAGAGTACATGGACCCGGGAACCTGGTACCTGGCCTTCTACAACGACGGCAAGAAGATGGAGCAAGTGTTTGTCCTCAGCTCTGTCATCGGTAAATGTATCCCCTCATTTTATTTGTATGGCGCCCTCTGCAGCACGGGTGCACCGTGTGTGTTGTGTAGGTCTCAGCTATACATTAGTATGGATTTCTTACAATGTGTCGTAGAAGAATACAGTGTGCAAACAGCAAAATAATTGCGCAGACAACAACATCCCAGCAATACGCAATACATTGACTAGATAATATAAAACACAACCAATATAGAGAAAGTACAATTAATTTACAGACAAAATATTATTTACAGGCTGGACAATATAAAGTAGAAACAATATACTATCTAAGGACAGTACTATAAATGTACAGGCAATATAAAATAGAAACAATGTACCATCTACAGACTACTATAAATGTACGGGCAATATAAAATACAAACAATATACAATACACAGACAGTATATCAGATTTACAGACAATATACAGACAATACACAATTTACAGACATTATACAATATAAAATACAATCAATATGCCGATAGTTCAGTGTAATCTACAGAGAGTATACGATACAGTACGCAGATAGTACAGTATAATCCAGTGACAGAGCAATAATGTAGAGAGTATAAAAATATGAGCAGTAACATAAAATGTACAGACAGGATACAGGACAGTCCACCAAGAGTGCAATGACTTATGTATAGAGCATGTAGCGCAGTGTACAGACAGCAATGCAGAGCAGAGACAGTGTGGTCTACAATATACATACATTTCACAATGTAATACAAGCAGTCAGCAATAATTAGACAAGTACATATGGTCTATACTAGTGAATGATAGCTGTATATAGCAGTATAGCTGTATATAGGAATTTACGGTAATGTATGCCTGCATATAATTAATCAAACTAGGGTTTATGGTAATAGATTAACTTGACAACATTTAATATTATATAGCAGTGAAAATCTGTGTGCAAGACAGTATACAGAAAGCAGTCTCGAGGTAACCTTACACCTTAAAGGTTCATGTCAAAGCCGGAGAAACAAAGTAAAATGTTGTAAACACGCTGGTGATTGTGAGGCCTGTGCACTGGAAAGCAAGGGTTACTGTTTATCCGATGAGTAAAGAAGCTTAATTCAGCACTTGTCAGCTGTATCTTGCTTCTCGATGTACCCCGAGACTGCCTTTGATGTATTATTAAACTGTTTTATTTTTTTTCTTTCTGTAGATATTCAGTAAAAAAAAAAACAAAAAAAGAAAACAACGCTACCGCGAAAATATATTGCGTTAGTTTTGAAGGCCCACTCACTGGGAATTTGCTGCACGGATGTGCGGGTGCGCGTCTTTGAGCTTGACAAGGAGAGCGGAGCGGGAGAGCGACGGAGATCTTTGTAGCTCTCCTCCCCAGGCTGACTCTTCCTCGGAAGCGACGCCATAGCTCTACTTTGCCAGTAGCGCTGACGTTCGGACGGGGAAACGGCCATAATCCTGGCCTGTTTCGTGTCGCCTATTGTCCAATTAAGGCATCCTGATTGAGCTGACAGGTCCTTCAGGATAGAAATCCTCCACGGGTTTCAAAGTGCCAAAACGAAAGTCTTTCAGGCTTAATTGACAGACCCTTGGTCACTCATCTTTAAACATATGCCAGGAAAGGACTGGGACTCACGAAAACTCTCCCCATCTGCTCTGGAAAACTCTGTTTCATCTCACTCTACTGTACACAGTACAGCCCCCCAGGGTTTAAAAACTAATGTATTCAAGTCCCCCCAGGCAAGCACTGAAGTTTTGTTAAAGTTATTATTTTTCTTTGTTTTCTTTTTTTCCTTTTTCTTTGAACTGCAAAATAAATGGTACCATTTTTTTCATCAGGTGACGAGTGGGGTTTGTGGCAGATGTGCTTTGAAATTCATATTCCGGCAGCTATTTGCATTTTTACTAATTAGCAGTTATGAGGGTACCTTACATTCGGATGTGATTATGCTTCGCTAAATTCACTAAATTAGTATTCCTTTCTTAGTAGCGGTATCGCGGCCATTATCGGCTCGTTAACGATGTGTAAGCGGGCGGATAAATGAACGAAAACGCCCGTCTCGGAGCTGGAGGTCACAGTGGAAATGCTAAGCTGTTCCTGTTTATCCGAGAGAGTTTTCTGTCAGGGTGTGTCAGCAAACAGGCCCGGCTGCCTTGTTTCTGAGCCACCGTGCCGTTTCAATCCGATGATGTCATCCTCGCGCAGAAACCATGGATGGCTGCTCGACAGACTGCAATGGGAACGGCGAGTGCGTCGCCGGTCACTGCCACTGTTTCGCTGGATTCCTGGGGCCCGACTGCACCAAAGGTAAGCCTCATCCGGGCCGGCCTTCCGGTAATTCCGTTTTGCCACTGTTGGTGCTACGGGAACAGCGCGGTGAGGTTGAGAGACGCGAGGGACTGAAGTCAGGGGAAGCCACCGTGGCAGCCGGTGCACGAGCTCCTCGGAGGCGTGGCTCCACTTGACACGAAATACCTGTCGCCTGCGAGAAAGTGGCGGCAGAAGAAAGTACGGCCGCGCACCTCCGACAGCTGAAGCGTTACTGTGGCGGGGGAAGCCGACAGCTGCAGAGGAGGAAGATGCGCTTCCCAGTGGCATTCGTACCTGGGCTGTGCGACGGAAGATGACAGCGATCGGTAATCTGGAGCTGCACCCTCGGAAAATTAGCATAACCATGTTTTTTTAGGGGGGGTGGACTGTTTCTCCAGAGTGGGAAGAGGGTCTCGTCATTTTAATTTCTAAATGCAGCCTGATAGCTAAATCTGGAATGAACGCTAAATACTGCTGGGGAATGTAACATAAACACAGAGCTTGGAGCTGGAATCCCGTGTCCAGGCACATTTGCACTGATACCCTCGGCTTACAGAAAGATGACTTTACGATTTTGCTTTTTATCTCCTAGCCAAATTCTTGGTGATGCATCCAATGAAACAGAACAGGACATGTATACATATATGATGTTATTGTTTTCATTTTGGAAATGAATTATATTTCTTTGGAGAACTCCTGGAACATTTAACCACACATATCCTGTGTATAGTTTAACCTTATTGTTGAAGGGTTTATACTTGATCTTTGTTGTGAATACGCACGTAGGCTTGTGTGACACAAATAAACCTTGACTGGTCCATAAATATCATTGATCAACAGCAGCTTAAATCACAATGGCACTTTGCCAGTATATCAGTACAGTAGAGAGAATTATTAATCATTTTTGTGCCATATCATAACTGGAATTATTCTGGAATTTCTCCACTCAGAAGAGCTCGCGAGACTTACAACCACTTCCTGATAACCTCTAAATCAATTACCACTATCATTTAAATGAATTTTAAAATGATTGCTCTGAAGTTATCTGTAACTTAATAAATACATCTAAAAATTTTAAGATACTTCGGAAAGATAATTTGCTTTATGGGATGAAAAGTCAATATTCTCAGATATCTATAAAGAAATAGATGATATCCAATTAAATATATCCATTCAGCTAATTGCCGTCTATGTTATCTTTAATAACAACAGCAATTGCAGAGCCTGAAAGCTGCATTAAAATGGATGAACGGATCAATCGGGAACAAGCCCGCACTGTGTTCTAACAGCTTAACAGCGTAAACCAGCGTGTTCCTGTACGCCGTGGACAGTGGGCACACCGGGCCCGTTGACGTTGTTCTTTTTGTGGTTTTGTGTATCATGGCACTGATCTGGGGCAAGACCCGTTTCTTGGCGGCGTGACCCTGAGAGCACAGGTTCGCCGAAGAGGCACATTTCATGCCGCTGAGGACGGCACAGTTTCCAGTGGGTCTCCTGCATCGGCTTCTTAGCCACACACCCCCCCCCCCCCCCCATTAAGAAAATGAAGTTTAAAAAAGAAAAGCTGCAGTGAATTGCACTCTCTCATTTATAAAATCCCCATTTTTAATGCCATTTTTTTCAGCACTCTACAGAGTCAGGTCACCATTTTCTTCCATTTGAGTTGCATCATGAGAAGACTGGGAGATGATATGTGCAAATACGAAGATGCATGTAATCGTAATATAATCTTAATATGACAATATGATTTTTATTTTATATAAAATTAATGCTCTTTTCTTAGAGTCACGGAGAAGCTCTTCCATAGTAGAGATGTCCCTCTCTAGCAGTCAGATCAAGTGTTTTCCTATTTCCGTCTTTCTGGTTCATATACTTTTTCGAATGGCTGCCGCACATTGGGAAGAATTAAAAAGCAAGTGCGGCTCGTAATGCATCTCGCCCGTTCGGGAACAAGGCCCCGCCCTCCCCGACTCTACCCAGGTACCGGGGCCTGTGAATTGCCGTAGCAGACACGACTGCCGAAATTGGCGGGGAGCTGTTAGCGTGACGCTATCGAGACCGACGGACGCCCACAGGTGTGAGGGTGGGTGCTGCCGTGCGGCACGCCGTCTGTCCGCGGAGCAGTCAGGAAAAGGCACGGTAACCGCGAAGCAGGGGAAAACGCCGCTCAGAGTTGGCAGTAATGAAGATCGACTTTCTTTGATGTGCAGTAAAGTCACACATTAGCATTGGCATGTTAGCTTATGCATGTACCCTGTTTATGGTTAGTTAGGTTTTTCTTTACTATTAAATTATTATTAATTCCTGATGTATGTTCTCTTCTCTCTCTCTCCCTCTCTCTATCTACCTGTCTATCTGCATAGCCTTTATATTTCAGTGTAGCAGCTATACATGATTCACAGGTATATACAGTAAATGTCTAAGCATCCGCAATAGATCAGTTAGTTATGCATGAAATACAGTGGTTACTTTATTACAGTTCACTGTAGGTAAAATGAAACCCATTATGTCCAAACTTGTTAAAGTGAAAAGCAGAAATAAAGGCTGACTTCAAAATAATGAAAAGACACATGCATAGTATTCTGCATTCCTTATGGCTAATCTCATAATACCATCCATTATTAGATCAATAGATATACATTAATTTATGGCAACATAATTGTATTTGTCATGCCTTTCCATGCAAGAACCCACTGAAACCCACTGATTGGTTAAAATGTATGTTTGCAAGTCAATCTGAATTCACATAACATGAATAAATTTGAATTTTATGGTCCTATTTTGTTTCTTCTGTAAAAGAAAAGTAAAACTTGTATTCCCGTTTTATCTCACTAGCAGAAATATTATGGTAATTGTACTTAGACCATAAATCACTAATACAAATAAAACATAAAATCTATGGAAACTGGATTAGCACACGGAAATTCACTTGGAAATGATTCAGGCCTCACTCAGACGTCAGACACCATTGTGCCTGGGTGTCATTACAGGACACAGACACACTGGGGTATGTGTTAATGAAAGCGACGCATGCATGGGGCAAAGTGATTTCAGCTCAACAGCAGCCAACAGGTCAAGCGGTCTTGCGATGAGTCAGCCGAAGACACCATACGAACAGCAACAGCAATTCCACACGCTCCAACCAGAGATTTTTGTCAGCATGCTGCTAGACTGGGGTGTTGTTCGAATTTTAAGACGTCAGGGGCTTAGCCCCAAGACCTAACCTGTACGAGGGCCAATCATACTGAATTCTCTCTCCCTGAAGTTCCGTTGATTGTACCGTTACGGGGGGTTTCGGTAAGGCTGCCCCAAACTAAGACTATGACGCTATGACGTATGGATTTCTCAAACTGAGAGCATGGCTGGTATAGTATCTGAGCAAAACGAATCATTTGGGGTTTGTTCAGATTCATTTAGGGCTTCAGCCCCGGATAAACTGCCTCATGATGTGTGGCCTTCCGACGTTACATATCTCAGCGAGGATCCTTCCTTGGTGGAGTGGGTTAGTGGCCCTAAATGCCTCTGATTTGGGGCTTTACTGAGTGATGCCAATACACCTACTCTCCTCTCACCTTCATGAATACCATTTTCCATGCCACGTTCTCCGGGAGCGTGAAGGCTAGATTGGGAATGTTGGCCTCTTGGATTCCACTCAGGTGCAAACCAGAACAGCATGCACATTGACTTAATGTGACAGGATGGGCGGCTGAGTCCTGCAGAATAGCCCTCCATAGCCAAAGCGTATGGGTATTGCGACGTTTTGCATTTTTCTGTACACAGCTGGTGACCGATCTGATGGATTCAGGCACCAGAAAACCCACGTAAGCACTCTGTGATTTATATGTGGGTAGGATTCTTTTTTAAAAATGCAATGCTACGTCAACAGCAGTTGGGTTTGCCATGCATGTGGGAACCAAAAAGTTGCCTGTTCAAAACTCGCAAAGGGCCCTGCTGTTGTACTCGTTTGAAGGCACTTCATACGGACGGCTTCAGTGGAATCGTCCAGCTGCATAAACGGGCTGCGAAGGTCGCTTCGGATGAAAGAGTCAGCAGCCTGAATTATTTATCAGAGCGGGCAACTTCATTTGGTAATGCTAGGTAGGTTCTAGGTAGATCCTCCTCATTCCCCAGTAGTTCTGTTTACAGAGAGAGCACGGGGCGAAACGTTTGGGCAAGGGGAGCTTCGAGGGACACCCTGTGAACCCAAATGCACCATGTCGTTGCAGACGCCTGCCCGGTGTTGTGCAGCGGAAATGGGGAGTACGAGAAGGGTCACTGCTTGTGCCACTCGGGTTGGAAGGGACCCGAGTGTGACATCCAGGAGGACCAGTGCATCGACCCCACCTGCTCCAATCATGGGAACTGCATCCAGGGCACCTGCGTGTGCCATCCTGCCTACAAGGGCGTCAGCTGTGAGCAAGGCGAGTGCCGTTAAATGCCCAGACCCCGGGAAAGAAGTCATATTACCAAAACGCACAATTAAGAGTCTGAATAGGGGCTGGGCTGAGATTAAAATTCAGCCTCGGACGTCGGGGTTTCCCATGGTACCGTGATGAATTTTTCCAACCATGGAGGTGGGAAATGCATTTGCCAGCCCACATGCCATACAAAATGCCTGCCATGCCAGCTGGCCAGTCCAGCCCTGCTATCACTCATGACAAAGTTTTGACTGGGATCTTGTCAGACAAGGAAATGCACTGTAGCCTGACCTGCTAATACCCCATTAAATTTGTGCGATTTAGTTAATCATTTTTGAGTTTCTATTACCAGATTCAAAGCAGGACGAGACCACAGTGGTCTTGCTGACTTCTGCTTTTCATTGTATTACGGTCACACATGATCAATCGACAGCTGATGAGCTAAATAACAATAGTTGTGCGGCTGTCCAGATTCGGTGCATGGGCAGCGACTTTGAGCTGCGTGGGCCGGACACTTTGCTGGGGAGTGAGAGCAGTGATTGCAGTGCTTAAATAAAGCCAGTTTTGTGAGCCGTGGTTTACAGCGGGGATGTTTTTAAGTGTAACCGAATGATAAGCGGTTAACTGCCCTGAAACGTAGATTGTGTTGTGGCTTGTTAACTTTTGATGAGAGCCTAGTTAGAGGAGGCAGTATTTTTATCCTCCAATGGCTATGAGGTTATATATATATACACACACACACATCCATCATACAGCAATGATTCTTATTATGATTCTTATTGTATTTAATGTGGATGACTGAACAATTAGCGCCAGGTATCCACGAGCACTGTAACCACGGTGACTCACAGTAGGGAAGGCTATACCCGCCAGCAGTGGGCTCGATGATGGACCACGCCTGTCCATATGGCACCCTGAATTGTCGCCCTGCCGTCTCTCCGCTGCAGTGGACTGCCTGGACCCCCAGTGCGCGGGCCACGGTGTCTGTGTGAAGGGGGAGTGTCTGTGCTCACCAGGCTGGGGGGGTGCAGGCTGCGAGACCCCCATGCCCTCTTGCCAGGAGCAGTGCTCTGGGCACGGCACCTACCTGCCCGACGCTGGGACGTGCACCTGTGACCCCGGCTGGACCGGCTCCGACTGCTACACAGGTCAGTACCACCCCGACCCCAATTAAAAAGCCGCCATACTTCTGGGAGGGGGCAACGCAGCACTAATTGTGCTAGAGAAGGTTCCAGAACAAGCTACCCCACGTGCTTCTGCGGACAGACGCGTGCGTTTTCGCGCCTCGTGAGGGATGCTGATTACACTGACCCGCCGCTGACATCGCGGATAGAAACCCGTCCGCGTGGCTGACCATCAACACATCATCTTCTCCCCATGCTGAGTGTAAATTAGCTGCTCCCCAGCCTCACCATCCGCCTGACCGCCGGTTCGTCCGCACCGCGTCTTCGCCCATCCTCGTGGTCGCTTGAGCCGTGTGACTTTCCACAATTTTTTTTTTCTTTTGGTAACTTAATTTTCGGTTTGAAATCTTCAATCTCCCTCACGCATATTGGGAATCGCGCTGTTGTTACATGCAAATGAATGTCAATTCCTGCCCCGGGAAAGTATCAGCAAGACTTGTTTGCAAATGAATAAAACTCCTCCAGGGAAATTTAGATTGCTTTTCACTAAAATGTATTTAAATAAATTTCCTTACACTACGCTGAAGCTCAGTGGTGGCCCGGTTTCTCATTCGCGTCGTTTGTACAGTCATATCCTCATTCAGGTTGGCTTCTAATTGAACATATCAACCCCTGACTTTTAAATTGTGGTCAGGGCTGTAAACAAAAGTGATTTTTGGTTTGTGACTCATGCATATTTTGAAATTTCTTCGTTTAATTCTAGACAAGTGTGAAGTGGGAATTGTGTTTTTTTTTTTTTCTTTTTGTGTGACACAGTGGCTCAGTGGGTAGTATTGTCACGTCGTGCCTGGAGGGTTGGGGGTCCGATTCCTTGCCCACGCTCTGTGCATGTGGAATTTGCACCTTCTCCCCATGTTGTGTTGGATTCCTCGTGGCAATATAATTTCCTCCCACAGGCCAATTCCACACAGTTAGACAAAGCAGTGTTTGGAAATTGTGTGGGTGTGTGTACCATTAGGGTGTGTCTTGTGTTCTCTGCATTCTGGTATAAGCTTCAGGCCCCACGCAGCCCAGTACTTATGGAAAATGGATGGATGTACATATATATTATATAATTTTCACCTTTTCGCTTTGGCTGGAAAGGGATTTCTGTCAGGTTATTTATTTATGGTTTTGGAGGTCTTTAACATGCCGTGCATGTATGTAAGATTTTCACCTTTGCTCTCAGAAATTCAGTGAAGCCCTATGAAGGTTTCTGTTCTGTACTGTTTTGTTGTATTCTGTACGGGAGGGGGTAACCC
>JAODUD010000002.1:256512-270264 GCA_026784285.1 Stomatorhinus walkeri | reverse complement strand
CCCCCCCCCCCCCCCCCCATCATATTAATTATGGAAAACCTATTTGCAATTATAAAGTTCTTTGATTAGCGTTTTGCTACGACGCTTGATTGACACCGGCGTGTTCGGCGTTGTGTGACTGAAAAGCTGTTGACGTGAACGGGCTTTAAGTGCTCTTTAAGTGTAGCCTTTCTGTCCATTGTGTACTGATGAAGGAGTTTTATTAATGGAGAGCAAAGTATATCTTGTTTCACTGCCCCCCCCCCCTTGTTTTATAAAGTCCTCTGATTAATTTAAGAGCTCTCGTACGTGACGATACGACCTACACCCAAGCTGAAAATCAGACATGGCGCTCTCATTGTGTCTGTTAGCAGGAAAACACAAAAGGGTTTATTTTACGTTAACTCTCCATGTATCCAGACCTGCCACTAGCCCAGATCATGTGACCTTACTAACAGGTACAGCAATTTCCCTGGGGTTTATATTTACTGGATACTTTTATCCATTGCAATATACAGTATATAGTAGGTTTACCCTTCATGCATGCATTTAGGGACTCAAACCCACAACTCTTGCATTGGTAGTACACTGCACTACTTGTTGAGCTAGAGGAACATAAGCCTTGGTGGTGCGTCATGACAAACTTGGCATTTGACTGGCACTGAACCTTGGTTTCCTCAAAACCTGGATTTGTTTATCATTCCAGATCAGGTTTGTAATTTACTCGCTTGAGTAAGAGAGCCAGACCTTTTTAAAGGTCCAGCACATAAAATAAGATACACAAAAGTCTTATATGTTGCATATTGGATGATTTATGAATGCAAACTGATGTTATATACATATTTTGTTACTTTAGAGCAGCATTTCTCAATCTTTTCCTTGGGGACCCACAGTTCCTTCTGAGCTCCCTGCCAGACAGTCCAAATTGGAGCTGGGAGAGAGCAAAAATGTGGAATGGCTCTGGTCGGATCGGGAACTGTCGATTGGAAAACAGTGCTTTAGAGGCAACGGGTTGGATTAAATATGCAGAACTTCTTGTATTGAAGGATAATTCAGTTTACGTGTGCTGAGACATAAACAGTATCAACCCAACATTAAGCTATACCAGGGGTCTGCATCTCTGGTCCTGGATAGCTACCGTCCAGTAGGTTTTCTATCATACCTGGCTTCTGATGAGCCACACATGTTCTCGGGTAAATACCAGGAACAGGTGTGGCTCATCAGAAGCCAAATGGGACAGAAACCCTACTGGATAGTAGTTCTCCAGGACCGGAGTTGGAGACCTCTGAGCTATGCTAAACAATTTACATGCATTTTATTTCAAGTCACTCACATTAAGTGACGTGCGCCTTCGCGGGGTTAAAGTGTACGAGCAGAACGCATCGCTTGCATGTTTTTGCTAATGAAAAATCCAGCCAGTATGAAGAATCGAAAGTGACTCGACAATTTCTCCAAGCGAGTAATTTTGCAGGCAGTCTGGCATTTGGAACAAGGTAGTTGGTGAAATCTGAACTGTTCCCATCAGCAGCAAGTGATTTGTGTACAAGTCGGCCAGGTGATTTGCCGGTATGCCGTTCGGGTTCGACCATGATGGTTTAGCATGACCGGACTCAGGGCTGGCTTTAACTTTGCAGGGGGCCAAGGCAAAGCCTTACTTGGGACCCCCCAGTGAGAAAATCGATGGTCATTTCACTTCCTCTGCTACTCAGGTAATTCTGGGTTCTAGGCTACTGACTCTTCTGCCTTTAGCTAGCGCCGGGCCTGACTGGACCTGAACTTTGAACAGATCCTTTGTGAAATGTATAACACAAATATTAAATAGCTTTTTTTGCGATATTTGTGAAAGAAATTCTGTGATTCTGTGCTTTGTTTTTGGAAGATGGTAAAGCGATAGAACGTAGCTGAGTGACCACAAGTATTACAGCAGCAGAGCGGCTACCCAGTGTTTAATGCACTGTGCAGTTACATGGTGCAGTGTTTAAGGGACAGCCTGAGTGTTTGTGAGGTAGCTTTGGTCATGCATTAATCTCCATTAATCTCCACCTTCTGGCTGTGTTAGCCCAACAGAATAGCATAAAATGCATTTTAAAACGCATTAGCGATTTATTTTGAGGCATTTCTAAATGGCTCTGCATCCTGCCATCTATCAAATGAAAAGCCATTGTTAGTAGAGCATGATGATGCTTTATATATGGTGCTTTTTAAGTTATTGCAATTATTTTTGCTGTTTTCGGCCAATGACCAAAAACGCTATAAATATATTATATGAGTCATATATGCGGTCTCTGATCCATTTTGGCTTCTGGAAATAATCATATTAATCATTCTCATTTGGGCATGAATATCTGCTTAGATTGAGTCACACACTGGGCCGAGTGCTTCCACAAGGACCGACGCCTATGTTTTTAACTCCTGAAATTAAAACGCATCGATGTCCCGGCACTGGCACACACCCCCTCCACACGTGCACGAATTCCAAAACCGTATCTCATTTCGAAGGCCAAGGCCGAGAGCCAGATCTATCAAGATGACAGCAGCGGGACACTTCTGCTGCAACCTGAAACCCAGTGTGTCCTGCAGGCATTTGTAATCCTGTAACCATGGGAGAGACTCACCAGCGCGGGCTGTGATCAGGGAGCGGGCTCCCGGGAACTCAAACCTGACAGTGCACAGATCCGCCGTCGCCCCGTGCCGGGGTCACCCTGGACAGGCGGGAAACGCCCCCCGAGTTCAGCGCTTCGTGCGTTCGGGCTGCTTACTTCAGTGGTCGTGACTAGCAGCTTGTTTTTGTTTTTCTCTGGGGCTGAGTAGGGATCTCAGAGTCTCAGCATGCAGTTTTAGGGCACCTGCAATAGACAAAATGTTTTTTATTGTCTTACCACAGGACGAGAAGCTCCTCTCGTTAAAAATATCCCATGTTGCTGAGGTCTCCCATGTCATTGAAGAGAGCTCGAACCGAGATGTAATCTCAGATTTTTATGCGATATTAAATTGGCGTCTCCCCTGCATTACCCAAACGTGCGATTAAACAGAACCCCCCCCCGGCACTGGCCTCTTCTTTCTGTTTCAGTTTCCGTGGGGTATGAGTACGAGAGCTGCCCAGGCTTCATCTTGTGGGAGAAGAGAACGGCCCTCCTGCAAGGGTTCGAGATGACGGGCTCGAACCTGGGGGGATGGTCCCTGGACCAGCACCACATCCTGAACTTGCAAAGCGGTATGTTTGCTCTCAGCCCCAGTCCATTCGTTTTATCGTTATGTGAGCAGAGATGCTTTCAGTTTGGCACAGCATTCTTTCACAACCAAAGAGGCCTGGACTGTATAATTCAGTCAAAGAGTCACCTCTGGCACTTTCTGATGTTTCTAGTGTCTTTAGCCAATTCCTTACAGCTATATTCAAGACTGCATTGACCTTGAGGAACAAGCCTTGATTTTCGTCCGACATGAGCTTTTCTGTTAAATTCTTTCGCTATAATATTCCTTCTGCAGCTCTTTGTTTTTTTTCTTCCTTCCTTTTAAATACAGCACCAGCAAACAATAAGATAATTTACAGAAGAGTGCGCCGTAATTTAAAAACGGCTGAATTGCGGCCCCGCTGTTATCGTCTTTGTGTTATGCATATGCTAATGATACATCTCTCATTTTCCGTTTTTTTTCAGCATTTATGACTACAATTCTTGTACCGGCAGGAATCCTGCACAAAGGGAATGGCGAGAACATTTTCATATCCCAGCAGCCCCCGGTCATCACCACGGTGATGGGTAATGGGAACTATCGCACCATTCCTTGCCCCAGCTGCAATGGCCTCGCCTTGGAACAAAAGCTCTTCGCTCCCGTAGCAGTGGCCTGTGGTTCTGACGGGAGTGTGTACGTCGGCGATTTTAACTTCGTTCGCCGCATCCTCCCCAACGGCTTCTCTGTCAACATTCTCGAGCTCAGGTACCGTCACTTGCCGGATCCTCCCTACATCACACGTGTTTCAGGAGGGAGCTTAACGATTTTTTTCATCTTCTTTCCTGACACAAAATCGATTTATTGTGCCGTCCCTAAAATTACTCCCGGCCTTTAACTTTGCAGATATGAAGTTAAATGTGATTTAAAGCAATGTCGCTATTGAGAATGGATTCATTTTGCTTTACTCATAAAGCTTTAACACAATGTCAGAAAAAAAATAAACATGATTTATATTTTTAATTTTTTTGCCCAATAGCACCATGTTTAATAGATGATGTATCTTTTGCATTTTGTTGTCTTTGATGTGACGGGCTTTTCTCTCTGTACGTGACACGTTATTGGCGATTATTACGTTATTCGGTTATTAAGTAGTTATTGTAGCAGCAAACTTCTGTTTTCAACCAATTAAAACATACAGAGGTAGCTGCTTAATCGACTCCTATGACAGGTCTTTGAGCCAAGTATCTCAAGAGCAGGTTCCTTTGGCTTAACGAGAGCTCTCTAATTGCACAATTTGTCCACAAGCGTTTTCGTCATTGATTCCATCTGCTTTCTGTGGAGGTGTGATTGAGTTTGGGGTGGGTGCAAGGATCAACCTGCACATAAGCGCAGGGAAGACTTTGAATGCCACTTAAAAGTAAAAACAAAAGACACAACATAAATAAGTAAAAAATCGTGCAGTTTCGCTCACAAGTAAACGGTCAAGGTAATGAATCCCAGCAGGCCACTGACAGAAAGATCTTATTTAATTTGAAGGAATTTGTGTTTTTTTCCTGTGAATAAATTATCTTTTCATCTTAATATTTTCTCTGTTTTTCCTTCCTTGGATGTGATGCCACCAGGAACAGGGACATCAGGCACAGGTAAGAGGCCGCGGTCCTCCAGTGCTTACTGGGGTTGTCTGTCCAGAGCTCTGCCCTCATGGGTCGTTAGCATCCTGGTTAAAGAAACATTTATTTTGTGCCCTTTCCCCAGCAAAGAAAAAAAATTCTCATGCTCTTTTGGGGCAGGGGGTTTAAAAAGGGTGAATGGATGGGTGTTGATATCGAGGTCGACGGACCCAAAATTCGGATGAGTCGGGATTAGGAACGCTGTGATGTCGCTGAAGGACGGCAGGGTGGTCTTTGCCAGTGCACTGCATGTCTGAGACAAAGCTGGACTTTAATGTGTGTTTAGGGACGGCAGCCCCCCCCCCCCCCCCCCACGGCGGGAGGGCATGATAACACAGTGGGTCTGGCTGACCTTGGATCCTGACAGATGAAATCTGCTCCACAGGAAAACAAGGTGCCAGACCACAGAAGGTGTCAATGCAGATTGCATAAATGAAAAGATCCAAATCGCCCGCTTGAATCTATTTTCTTTTCTAATGCTTTTATTTCATTGTTTTTTTTTTTAGTCCACTGTGAATTTCAGCGTAACGGTGCCACGTGGTCTGACCTAACGGTCTGCCATATTGTTTTCCCACCTTTTACCGTCTGCTTTATTACACGTAGTTAAACGGCTCGAGAAAAGGTTGTTTCGGCTGCCAGGTAGATGTATCAGGAGGATAAAACATGCGGAACACAAAGACACACAGCAGGGGGCGAAGGACAAGGCTGGACCCGTGGATCCGCGTCTGCCCCTCATATCCGTAGCGTTTAAAAGCCACATTTTGTGCTATTATTTTATCAGTGCGTCCTTTAAATGATTATTACTGCTCAAATCAAATCAACGTGATGGTCAAAATCCTAACAAAGAAAGCAAGCGATTTATGAGCGACTGGTTCTCTTTATGAACTAAGAAGATTTTACTGCTTATATGTTCACCTGTTGCGGGTGGGAGGGGCTAAATACATACTGAGGCGGTTTAGCGGTTTATGTGAAGAACCCTTGTGGGATTTTAGCCGGCGGCCTTTGGGCAAAATCGACTTTTTTCACAACAGCCGCATAACCTGAACGTTATTTTAGCGGCTGTTTGTGTCGGCATGATAGGGCCATTAAATGAGGTAAACGTGGCTGGGCCATTATTATAATACGTCTACGGGGTATGTCATAGTGTGTCATGCGCTACCGCTAATTAGTCCTATGTATGCGTGCACGTATGGAGTGTGTCCTTTCCCTCAGCATCCCCTGTACAAGGCCAGGCAGATAGATATTAATAGGCTTGGTAATTGCATAAAATTCATGTGACACTGGGGAGGAGTAATAATGAATTATGATGCAAACGCTGAAATTAATTTCTTTTCCGCGATTACGACCGGGTCCCTCACAATTAGCAGGAACCTGAAGTAAATAGATATGTGTAAGAAAGAGAAATGAGTTTATTTCTTCTCCCAACCCACTTAATGTTCGTTAATGCGCAGCCGTATGCGCGGGCTGGGGAATATCTCCTAATGGACTTAATTCGGAGACAAGGCACCCGTGGCGGTGATGAATTCCGTACAGGGAACCTTGTTCCCCGTATCTCTGAATGCCTCGTTGCCATATTCCGTTTATTTCACTTCTTAGAGGCGACGCAAGCAACCACAGTGTTGCGATATTTAATAAAGCCTGGATCGAATATTAAGCGTTTGGCAATAAAGCACATGCCGTCTGCAATGTCCGTCAAGCGATAAGCTAGCATCACCGTGTATCTCAACAACGGAGTACTGCAAATGAATGTATACGATAAATTTATGCACGTGGGTTTTTAGAGTGGTTTTTGTCAACGCCGGATGATTCTGTGTCACACAGCACCAGCCCGGCTCATAAGTATTATCTGGCCATGGACCCGATGAACGAGGCCTTGTACCTGTCGGACACCAGCAGCAGGAGGGTCTACCGGCTGAAGACTCTCATAGAACCAAAGGACTTGGCCAAGAACCTGGAGGTGGTAGCTGGAACAGGGGAACAGTGTCTGCCCTTCGACCAGAGCCACTGTGGGGACGGGGGTAAGGCCTCGGAAGCCTCACTCAATAATCCCAGAGGTAAGCCCTCCTGTGCAGTGGCTCCTGCTGCCCCACCTCTGCATGTCACTTCCGGCATCTGGGTTACACATTTCCTGTGTTTGGCCTTGACTGGGTTCATCCTGGGATAACTTCTTCTGCATTTGACAAATGAGTTTTAATTTTAAATTTTAATTTTTAAGTTCTGCTCTCTTTTTTTTTTTTTACTAGCATGTCTAGAGGTCAGAACTGTTCCTGCTGTGCTTCCTCCATGAGAAACGCATTAACTGCACCCCCGGTCACAACTAACATTTATGAGAGACTGCATGGCTTACATTGTGTTCAGAGGTTTCTGCTGTATGGCAGAGTAAAGTCGACCGACTCCAAGGCATTTGGTTGTTGTGGTTGTCTACTCTCTGGATATTTTTCTACTTACAATTGTAATTTGCACTTCGTCGCATTGTGTCTTACCAGCTAAGTTAATGCAGCCTTAAATGGGCAGCTTGTCTGTCATTATCGTGATCGGGCTTTTATCATAGTGATGCCTTATTTGATCTTGTGATTGTAGGCGGAAAAGTCATTTTCTGATTCGAGTAAAAGGTTGCCAGGGAAATCTAGGCTTCTTAAAAACAGGATAATACAACAGAAAAACAAACATTCGTGCATATACATCCATCCTCCAACCACTTACCTTAGACAGAGTCCTGGAGCCTGTCCCAGGTGACATAGGGCAGTAGCAAGGGGTGGACCCTGGATGAAAGTAATTTATTAAAATATATCAATATCTAGACAGAGTACGCGGACGGATGGATAGACAGACAGACAGACAGACAGACAGACAGACAGACGGATAGATAGATAGATAGATAGATAGATAGATAGATAGATAGATAGATAGATAGATAGACAGACAGACCGACAGATGCATACATACATGCATACATACATCCTGAATGAAATAGCAGCATCTGAAAGTTCTAGTCCCTGATAACATTGGCATGACTGTGCTTGCACAGGGTGTGAGCCAGCGGTGATTATCAGAATGATGCTGATGCACCAGGCTTTGTACCATTCTTTGAATGCGCCACACCACAAAAGCCCTGCAACAATGTACTTGGTATAGCAGGACCATCCAAGGTCACATGATGAATGGTGTTTAACTGGCCAAGCGCTAACCGCGGGCAAGTCCCTCGCTCGTGGACCTAGATTAGTGATTCTAGGTAGAACTTTTAGACCGCGCGCGATGCCTTCAGTCATCGGAGGCCCTAAAAAATTCATCACGTTCATCCGCCCACCAGTGGGAGGGTAATCAATCTTTAAGACCTGCTGTCTGAATCCTACCCTTGCGCTTACTGGCTCATCCGCACTTTATAAATTAGTAAACCTCATAATGAGAAAACGAAGTTTTCTTTTTTTTCCGGTGAGAAATTGAGAGCTTATCTATTAGTCGCCAACTGCTTTGAACACATCCATGTCGCGGATAATGATCCTCAGCGTGACAACAAATCACATGCTTTCCTGTTTTGGTACGCTAACCACCTGAAGTCAGATCCATCACCACGAGACTGGGGTGCACCCCCTGTCTTCAGAGTGTGAAAACATGGGTATTTGAAGCGATACGAAATACTGTTTACAAAATATTGTACACTATCCAAATCAGAATTAATTTCCGTCCGTTGAATGTGATGAAATGCCACAGAACATTCTCAATTCTCATAGGATAGCAAACATGTAAATATAACTGCAGGCGGAGAAGGTCCAAGTACTATGACATAAATAGACACTTTGGCCACATTCCATTAGATCCATTATTCCATGTAAATGAATGTGTTTGGACTAGGGACTTTGGGCACAACAGCACCACAATAAGCCCAACCTGTGTCTTTTTTCTGATCTCTGTAACGAAAGGAATATTGCACCATTACTCCAAATTTCATGATTCTCAGTCGTATACAAGAGTAATTATAGCCTGCTGAAATTTGATTGGCTGTTCTTAACAATGTTTGATGAGCAGATGAACTTTTATTATATCATTTGTTGGGACATCTGGCCACAAACATGCATACAAAATTTCATGTCTTTTTTTCCAATGGTTTCCAAGTTATTTTGGTTGAGTTTTATGAAATTTGAGAGTGATCTTGGAGCGTCACACCAACTAAACTTAGCAAGTTTGGTGAGACTTGGATGTTCTGCTGATGAGAAATAGCTCATTAAGTTCAGACAGGCCACGTCCAAGAAACTAATTGGTCTGTAGCATCGGAACAATTACTGTGATCAAAATCCTGCAGACAATTTTTTTGTCAAAATGGTCTCAAGATGTTGCAGTTCAAAATTTGCGTGAATCAGATAAATAGATTAAGTCCAAAAAAGTAGATTTTGCACATTTTGCAAATTAACGAAATATCTAAGGGGCAGAATTTGACGATCTTATTAGCAAATATGACTGCCCACAGCCAGGAAATGTGCTGAAAAGAGAATTTACTTTCTGTGACCCACAGTTCAGAAAATATTGGCCAAAATATACAACAGAACACTATATCATCACATTTTTGCAGCCCTGAAAAGTGCAGGGACAGCTGCAGCATGACACGAAATTCATGATCCTAAGTCTTACGCAGGGATAGTTCTAGCTTGCTGAAATCTGATTGGCTGTTGTCGGCCATGTTTAATGAGTATATGAACATTTATTAAATGATTAGTTGGGACATCTGAATTTTAGCACCCTCAATTGGGTGATTTTTACGAAATTTGGGGAGTGGCTTCAGAATATCGTACAAATTACAGATAGCAAGTTTGGTGAGAACCGGATGTTCAGTTGATGAGAAATTGGTCATTAAGTGCAAAAAGGCCATGCCTGTAGCATTGGAATGATTTGCCTGATCAGAATCCTACAGTCAGCTTTTTGTCTGCATGGTCTTAAGATGCCGCAGTTAAAAATTTTTTTTAATTTACATGAACGGTCTAGGACGAGTTCGAAAAAGTAGATTATGCAAATTATCAAAAAAAATCTACGTAGGCAGAGCTTGATAGTCCCATTTGCAGTATTTTTTAACATGAGCCAGGGAATGTCTGGAAAAAATATTTTGTTTGTCTGACTCATGGATCTGGAGATATAGGCCAAAATGTAAAACGCTGGGCTGCAATGCCACTGTATGGGCTGGTGGGTGTGATTTTGCTTGCCTGAGTAGGGGGAGGAATTCTGCACCACTCCACTAAATTTGGTGTTTCTACACTTTATGGTCTCTGCTCTCCATATCATTTTTATGCAGAATAATAGTAATAATAATAATTATTATTATTATTAAAAGAAGAAGCAAAAAAAATCCTAACAAATAAAATGAGGATCCAGCACAACAAACTTGAACTGCTGCTTTTATTTCTTATCTCATTTTCCCCCCATGGTCAATTAACAGAATTCTAATTAATTACGGCAAAGGGGAAAAAAGCAGTCTGTTACACATAACTAAATTTTTTGTGAAATTGAGTATAAACTAAAATCATTTATTTGCAGCCCTTGAATCATTAGTCTTTAAAGTTCAAAACATTTTTAAGAGGTGTTAAGAGTGTTCGAACTCCTCCAACCTGAATTTCGAGAAGCTGTCTGAGAAAGATGGGAGCAGATAAACAAGCCTGGGTTTCTCGGCGAGTCGTTTGGTGACTGCAGGAGTGCCGGGGGGTTATTAGCGTTTGATATTATGTCGTCGCCCTCCCGGTATCTGGCACGAATAGAACTGGGAGTGGCTGCGTTAGCAGCCTGCAAGGCCACTCTCCACGGAAACGGCCCCTGAGTCTGCCGCGCCCACGTCGGCGACGTCGTGCAGCCCCAGAGGTAGCTATCTAATGCCTTTATCGGCTGATGACACTCAGCCTCCGCAGATCCCCTTTCATCTGGGCCCCCTATCACTGACTCATTCCATTACAGCATGACAGCAGATGCCTTAAGCCACAACCATGAAAGAGAATGAGCTTCATGCGAACAGCCACAGAGGGTGGAGGGAGGGTGGAGGTATATACGCTGTGGTGACAGAAGGGCGCTAAGGCATGTGACGGCACAAGAGATGCAGGTGTCCCCACAGTGGGTATATTCGGCCATCGGTAGCTTGTACCGCAACAACACATTGAGGATCTGAAGGGCCAGTTGTTTGTGGATCATTTCCCTTGTCTGCTCCTCGTAGCCGCGGTTATACGGTCACATCTTTGTGGTTATGCTTGTCCGTTTCCCTCTATAGTACTCATAGTGCCAATAATAGGTTCCAGGTCTGTGCAGCCCCAACAACAGTCAGTTTCATCACTGTAGCCCCAAATCTGAGTGAGCCCCGAATTATTATTTTTTTTAGCTCAGATGTTTTAACAACTGTGCTATCAGTTCAGGAACTGAGTCTAAGCCCCGGATATCTTAAGATCCTATCAACAGTAGTTAACAATCACCTCTGCTCGAGCCGAATTTCTCCCCCCATTTCTGATCCCCCGTTTACTGGATCGTGTATTTATGTGTAGGGGGATGTTGGCCAAAGACACGGGCCCGTGTTGTAACCTCTTTTTGCGGTATGCGAACACATCATTTGCGCAGCGTCTGCGCATTCATCCGAGGGAGGCAAGATCACTTAGTGACTCATTAGGTTCATAACAAATAATTACGGTAAAGCTCTGTTTTACTCACAGTCACACTATCAATCCTCCAGCTCTGAGCAGCTGGTCAGTTTATGAAAATGCAGCGAAGCACCTGCGAGCCGCTGGGGCCGCTGATTGCATGTAAATGTTGCCTTCGTGAGTTTCAGAGGAAGCCCCCCGTCAGGTCCGAAAAGCCTCTGCGCCTGTTCAATGGATACTGATTTCGTAATTAGACTGTGGATGGAAATTGCTGCACTTCATCCCTACTCAAATTCACTGCCTCCAGGGTGATCAGGCCCCTAAATCTCAAAGGGGTTCATTTCTACATTGATAACCATTGATTCGGTTGATTTTATGTATTTAACTTTTAACCCCCCAAAAATTGGTTTTAAGTCTGAGATGACTTTAAAGATGCAGTGAAAAAACTCGCCTTCCGGCTGCTTGTGTATCATCCTTGGCTTACTTGAGAGTTATCGTTTTTTTCCCTGGACAGGAAATGTCATTTTGCCTTGATTTTCCTAACTCAATCAGCTAGGTTATTGATGTATCTCCAAAACATGCAAACAGGTGGCTATATGCTGCCCTGGCCTTAAAGAACGCATGGAAATACATGCAAGAGAAATTCAGTAAGCAGCAGTTTGGCTTGTCATCTAGCTATGCGTTGACTTAGCAATGATTGATGGCACATTGGCTAATGCGTGAAAGTGGAGTTCAAAGTACATTTTACTTTTCGGCTAATTGTTATAGCATCATTGGAGGGATGATTAAGGGACTGTGTCCACTGAACCTGTGCAGCAAACCTGCAAGACATGGCGTGTAGGAGGGGACATCTTTGCTGTGAAATGGGATGTTGGCGACTTGTGCGTCACCTGCTCTAGGCTAGCTAGAAGTGATAGCTTGCTAAAGTGCAGGTAGCTTGCCATGCTCTTGCTATGGTGGTTACGTAAGTGTGAGGTGGATGGGGGCGGACTGATTAGTTCCACCTGTGTCTCATTTCCTGCAGCAAGTGGTGTGTTCAGTTTCGATAACACTAGACCCCCAATAATCCAGACCGAAGTCTGGAGGTAGATGTGCTAGCTTCATGCTACCATGAAGATATTGTCATCGCATTGCTGAATAACGTCAGTCCAGTTGCTCTTCCTCTGAAAAGAACCAGAAATCCCCAAATAAGGATCCCAGTACCTGCCAAGTTAAGCTTCATGTAGTTCTGTTGGCCGGCTCAACTGTTTCACAAACACAAAATAACATTTCTTCCTGATCCTGAGGTAGAACATTTGATTAAAGTCTGGCAACAAAGAGACCACAAACAAAGGTTCGGGTTACGGGAAATATATATTTATTTTTTGTTAGATTATTAGTTTTTCTCGTCGGCATACTAGACGTCTGCGGTTCTGTGTCCTCGTTGATGGCCCCGCTCGCTCGTTTTCCTTCCTCCGCGTTCGATCCTTGTTTGTTCGCCTCCGCTTCCCACCTCTTAGTCCGTTTAATTGGCTGACATTAAAAGTGACATTTTCGACTTGGGGGCACGCACACAAAAAAAGAGGTGTCACAACAATGAAGAGGGAAAGGAAAAACACCTCATCGACGTGCTGGGCTGGGTTCTGGCGAGCCACGACTTCTGACCCAGGATTCGAGAGAAATACGTTCTTATTTTTCCCCCTTCAGCTCTCATTAAAAAGCAACATGCGGGGGCCAGATTATGAAGGATGAGATTGGCTCATGCTTCGCTAAATCAAGCAGTGAATCAATTAAGGATGCTGGAGGGAGCTATTCAGTCACTGTCTCACTAGTCACTTGTCTCCCTTTATCAGTCTGTCTGGTTCCCTGATTGACAGGCAAGTGGGAAATAATGTAAACAGATGCTTTTTGATTTGCTCTTGTTTTTGTTTTGCTCTATTTTCTTTGCCAAATGGGCCAATAAGAAGAGTTTGTGATTTTTTTTTTTGTATTTGTGTCAGGGATTTCATCGGTAAATTCACTCTCTAATAAAGGATTCAAGGATTTTTATTTGCAAGGTATACAGTCAGAGTAGAATTTGCCGTGAAATGAAAGATGGTCCACTCCACCACAATAAAAAAGGTCATACATAGTAACAAAGTAAACTAGGCATACGATACATGGAACGTACGATTTCCTGATTGCTCGATTTTCCCAATGAAGACGTCCTGGTTTTGTATATGTTTATTGTCTTTCTTTCTTTGAATTTTTTTTAACTAATAAATGTAAAAATTCAGATCCCTCAGCTGTCTGTTGCACAGAGATCACATGTATGATAAACAGAAGCTTCCTGAGGGAACGCGGGGGGGGGG
>JAODUD010000002.1:244220-255708 GCA_026784285.1 Stomatorhinus walkeri | reverse complement strand
TGATGTTGGAGAAGCATCGGTGCGTGAATGGAGAAAAGAAAAGAAGGAACTGGAAAAATGCAATCCGCGAAAACGGGTAGTTTTGTTTTGTTTCGGTAGGACATTTTCATCTCCATTAAAATATTAACAGACGACATCAACCATGTAAAACAAATTTTGCATAACACGCACATGGAGATAGTGCGCGGGAGGGTTGTGCGGTTTGTAAAAACACGTATAGCGTGCGCGTTATATGCGTAAAAATATGGTAGATTCAAACCAGCAACCTTCTGGTCACAGACATAGAGACTTCAGTCTGTTCTAGGGGCACCTTACATGACATCGATCTCAGCTCATTAAACACTAAATATTCAGAAATATATACCTTTTCTACCCATTATACATTTATTTTTCATCGTCTGTTACGGATGAGGTATCTTTTCTGCTGAACTGCTATCTAAACTTGCCGATCCCTGAATCTCTCAGTTCCCGACTCCGGAGTCGGAAACCTGCTAGCTCTCCGCAGTTGGTTCGAAGTGAGTCAGAAAAACAAACGCGAAAATAAGTAATTAATAAGGCGATGCTGCAAGTTAGCAGAACAAAGAAGCAGATGGCCAGCCGTTACCGAAAAACAAATCTATTGAAGCAAATGAACAAATATCATATTTGTCAGAATTAATCAAACGTAATTGTGCCTTACTGTTCACAAGTTCATTAAGCTGTTTCAGCCGTTTTAAGATACAGATGTTTCCCCCACCCTCTTTCAAGATTTTCATAAAAGCGCAAGATTGATATACTGTCCGTTAATTTCCATTTTAAATATTTGATGAATGAGTTTCCTGCTGCCGGTATTAGCATACCAATTGACCTCGGAGCCAGTCAGTTACTGAGGGCGAGGCCTTCCGCACACTGACCTTTTGATCAGTACTATAGCAATGCAATGATATTTTCCAGCTGTTATAATAGTAAATCTCAATACGTGTTATTACCTTGTATTATCCCTCCAGTCATTCGCCATAAACACTTATCGAGTGGAGGGTCAAGATAAAAGTTGTTCCATCACCGGTAACATTCTGTACGGGCGATTCAGAGACGGCTATTCGCCTCGCTACAACTGTTCAGAGAGGAAGCACAGAAATATAAATAGATAAATATAACAGATAAATTATTAGATGCAATCCCACCTGCTCATCAAAAAACTTTGGAAAAAAGGTTAGGGATTTGTTGTACATTTTTAAACTGCGCTTTGAAAAATAAAGTTGGGTGTTATTCTTTTCATTTTGAGAGACATTCACCTATCAGTGCTTTCATCTGCATATGAACAAAATTATATTTTGAAGGATTTACACATGAAATAAGATGGCTTATGGAAAGCGGTACTCTGTACTTGGAGAACTCATTATCAGTCTCCAGCCGTGTGATTGCAAGTGAATAAGTGATCAGAATAAGCATTAAGTTAAGGATAGCAGTTTCTTTAAACTTTTTTTAGTTTGCATTTTAATATGTTTTTTAATTGTGTTATTAATAAACCCAGAAAATAAATGTCAGAGTAAGAAATTTCAAATAAAAATGTTTTAAATGCTTATTATGAGTGGACAGGTAGTATCGACTTTTGCTGTTGAGTGCAGTACATAAAGAAAAGTTATCTGATGTCATTTTATTTTGAAATTGTTAGAAATATTATTATAGTACTGTATATTTTCTGTGTGTTGTCTGAGCAAACACTTTTTTGTTTTAAGGGTGGCCAAGTATTTATTTTTTTAAAACGTTCATGCATTTATCACAACTCTTCTTCTGCATTATTAATCTCCACATACATGTATAAATTACATTAAAGATAATGAGATTTTGCCAATTTTTTCCCCCACTTCATCGCAAGCCAGCACATATCTCACGAAGCCCCATACAGCTGGTACAAAAACGATCCTCTGATCGGATCTCACCAGATGGTGGGACAGAACCAGCGCAAGGCGACGTGGACTTATAGGAAATGGGTCTTACAGTGTTGTACAAGCCCGTCAATGAGTCCCCCTCCCCCTAGGAACCACCACAACTTCCTTTTCTGAACAGCCCTTTTACCACGACAGAGGAAAAAAGCCGTATCTCTGCAGTAGCTATCATCCATCCGCTGCTTAATAGCTATCGTGTTATCCGGTATAGAAGATCCTGTCCCCTTGAGTTAACGCGATTCCTTATTGTCACTGCAGGATGACATGGCGAAACTTGAAAGTGCCCCAACTGTCAAATACGGTTACCAAATGACCATTGTGGGATGAGAGTGCTGGGAACCGAGTCACCGATCTTTGTTGACTGTTTTCGGGAAAATAATATGGAGGAGAGCCCTGTGGCAGGCAGAGCTGTCAGCTCACCAGGATTTCGCTGGAAAATTTGATGCCTGGAAGGACCATTTTAATTCAGCACGTAGATGGATGGGCTGGTGAATGGATTGACGTCCTGTTCAACGCAGACATCTGCATTTTGTGGCCAATGTCAATGATCCACATAAGTTTGGTTCAATGTTAAATACTTTGAATGTTAAATGCATGCATTGAATGTCGCACCACAGTGGTTGGAGGTAAGAATCCTGCCCGCCTCTGCTTGTGAAGACTTCATGTTCCGCGTTCAGCATGTACCTGGTAAAACAAAAAGCCAACACTGTGCCACAGTACTTAATGCCAGATGGTGACAGAGAACAGGGCGAGTGGGTTTGGGGATAGTAGGCCGCTTTCCTGAAGTTCAAAGACCCACAGGCTAGCTGACGTGGTCCTAAGGCAGGCCAACCTTACACAGCTTAGAAAGAGCTGCCTGAGTATTGCATCCAGGTGCTTGTTCCTAGTCTGGCACCAAAAGTTTATGGATCACATTCTGAGAGTTTTCGAGTTGCCCAAATGATGATGGGAGTAGGGGGGCAGCAGATGCAGGATTAGCGCTCGGGTAGGAGCGTGACTGATCGCAGCACGGACAGCTGGGCCCGCAGGTCGCTGCAGGTTCTGCAGGAGTCCCTGTTTATGGCCGCGCTTGGGGACGAGCGAAGTGGAAGGTGTGTCAGGTCACTTTAATGAGCAGTTCCACCACAAACTCAGACTGTAGGTCACACAGTGCTGCACCTGAGTCATTTTTGGACCATGGCTAAGAATGCAGTGTCAAAGATGATCATGAAAAAATTACTTACAAATAATTTATTGAAAACTGGTAAAGCGTTGATAAAAGACTGAATTATATATTTTAGTTTTTTAAAGAAAAAATAGATTTTTTTTTCGGTGAGGCCAATGATATTGATTATTCACTGAATATGAATTTGATATCTACCAATCAGCTGCATTTTTAGACTGCATTGTTACGCCATCGGCAGCATTAGCTGAATGTCAGCGTGCTCTGTGCGGCAAAAAAAAAAAAAATGTGTCGTGAGGTGAGCAGACTTTGACAATTTGTGGGAAAAAAAATGAAGAGGCAGAAGGTCATGTCTGAGTTTTTCAAAAGCAAACAGACAAGTGGATATGACTTTATGCCTCTCTTGTTCAGATGCGTTCCATGGTCCATGGAAGGGAGTGATCATCCGTGAAAACACAAGCGCTCGCATACTCGGAGAAATATGAAGGCCCGGTTCAAAGGTAGAAGAATGTGCCTGTGGAGGGTTTGGGATGCCGCGAGAGGCCATGAAACAGTCTATTTCACATGTTGGATGAAAGACAAAGCCACTTTCTTTAACGTCCGTTGTAGTGTATGTACGTAAGTAAGTACTTACTTACTTACTTACTTAGTGTATGGATAATCCAGAATGACAGTCCATATTAATAGGCCATGCTATGTACTTGACTTCTTTTCACTTTAGACGACTTGCAACCAAATGATTCACCAAATCTGGTTTTTGGCTGGTTTTGAAATTACGAGGAACCGGCTATGAAAATCTAGTCAGGTGTGAAAGAGCGAGACCTTTGAATATGAATGTAGGAGTCTCATGTCAGACCGACGGATTCTGCAGTCATTTTGTCATTTCTTCCCGTGTGGTTTTCATGCTTGTGGCTGGAGATTTGCATGGCGATAGTGAGGCCTTAAAAAAACACACCTGTCAAGCGACTAATAAGTGAACAGCGACTCAGTTAACAGGTTTTATTGTTTGTTTATCTATAGCTTCATTTAACCCATCCAGAGTTTCCCCGTAGGTATATAGGAACCAGGGTATATATTTAAAAATATTTAAAATGGCATCATAACCCCCCCCCCCCGAAAAAAATAAAATACCTTCAAGTTGCCCCCTCTCAGACACACACACCCATATCACCCTCTCTCCTATGCCAACGTGTCCCCCCCCACCACCATGTGTTTTCTGGGATAGGTTTCAGATTCAGCACGACTCAATTATTGAAGCAGATATAGAAGGTCAATGGATCTATTTCATTTTAGCATTGTTTAGCTACTTAACACACAGAACCTTGTGCCAAAATGGCGGCCTCCCAACTTAGTGTTATATAATGTCTTGGCAGATATGTTAACTTCTTTAGTAATTAACTCTTATAGAGTTTTTAAAAAGCAATATTGCAAGATTGCTATATTGCTTAAATTCTGTGTTTTTATTAAGTTTTGTTGACTGACTAGAATACTCCATCGTGCAATTTAAATACAATAAATTTCCTTTAATTACTTACAATTGCTTTTTATTTTTATAGGCAAGTTGTAACATTTTTATTTTATCATTTATGAAATTTATAGATCAATTTGGTTCACTGTAGAGACAGTTATTTTTTTAAATAATCTTGTTCCTTTCCATAAAATCCTATAATACTTGTGTACTTGAATAGTATTACTGGATACATCCATTATGCACAGTAATCTTTTTTGTCATGTGGTCCAATAATTTTGTGAAAATAACTGTAAATTGTGCAAGTCCAATAATGCACATTCAGTTTCTTTGTCAGATGCCAGGAGGACATATTTAATTACTGGATTTGTGCCAAGTTGCTCATAAAATATAGACAATCCGAGTGTGAAATCTCATTACGAAGCAAACCCTAGGAGATAGTAGAGGTTGGTCCACACGGCATCCTACAAAAATGTAAACAAAATGTTGATCCTTTGTAACAAATTACAGAACTGGAGATACCAGATATATTATTATCTCTTAAAATAAAACCACAGTAAAGAACATGTATATGTTTTTCTTATAACTGTTATAAAAATAGGCAGTCTTGTTGTATCTTTACTGTCTTTATAAGCAATGAGCTTTAATAAAATGGAATGTATGCTTCCGTTCTACAAAAGTACGCAGGATTATTGTAGTTTAACATTATAAATGTCATATTACAAGTATTATAAGACTTTGTGTTGTTTTCTATCGCTCTCCAAATACTGTCTGACTGCCTTACAGGTCTGCTGAATGTTTGTCTTGCTGTAGATCCAAGACAATTCAGTGTGTTTCTAGGTTAAGAGGTGGCAGCTCTCATCACTGGCTGTTCTCATCCGTGGCCTATTACTGGCCCCCTGCAGGTTCAGGCGCATGTTGCTGGTTGGCCCCGAGATTGGAGCAGGGTCAGCGTGCACCTTACCGTCACGGTCTCGCCCGGGGGCAAATGAAGAGGATGCCGCTGGGGTCACTTTAACAAGCGGTAGCGTGGGGTGAGCGCAGGAGCGATCGTGTGTGTACGTGGAAACGCAGACGCTCTGAGGCTGCATGGGGGATCTGTCAGGGGTGGCGTGGGGTGCGGGTGTTCCTGGGGCAAAAGAGGTCCAGTGAAGGTGGGGGGGAAATCTCGATGAAGTGTGAGACAGACACCCAAGGGCCAAGCCGCCGTCTTCAGAAGTTTGTCCGTTTTGTTGCGTGAGAGGTGGAAGGCTGGGGGGGGAGGCGTTCGAGGCGGCCAGATTTATCATTCCGATTTGCGCTTGTCAGCAGAGGGTCCCCGGTGAAAAATGAAATTCCACTCGACTAGCTAACTATCTGCAAACGGGGAAGCTGCATAATGGCATGACGGAGGACCGCCGTGGAAATGCTCCGGAGGGATATTGCCGGAATATTGCGCGATGGCGATCTGTGATTGCACTCGTGACCTTCTGTGTTGTGAGCGTGTTTTCAGTTACATATCCACGATTTAGCTGTATCCACGAGTATTTTCCGTATTAACCTCATCGACTACTGAGCAGGGTTATGTTTATAGCACATGTACTGCTTCTAATACTATTTCTAATGTCCTACTTTATTTTTTTCCTACCCATGCTATCTCTGAAAACCTGGACTTCAATTAGTACTGTTTTTTAACACTAAGCGGTGTTATCTTGCCAGTGTCAGAAATCACATTTCCCTGGTTACATAATTGGAGCTTCGGTGCTATTTTCGACGTGGTTAAATGACATCGTGTGGGACGGACAGAGACTGTGTCTTCTTTTCCCGTGATCTGCGTTTACAAGTGCATAGCATGGATGTAATTGCATTACGGCGTTACCGCATCTTTGTTCTGCCGAGCTGTTTAGGATGCTCTCTTGGCGTCTTTGTTTGCCAGTGCTAATGTGTATAACATGATCCCAGCTAAACAGTCAGCTGGGGGGTAGAAATGCGATATCTGCTCTTCTGAGATGCTGCTGTTTGTCCCAGTCAGGGTGCGGTGTGGGAGTCTTTGTGGTGTATGCACCTATGGAACACATTTATATATATTACTTAATTTTTTTGCAGCCATCTCTGCAGGATTTAAGAATTAATTGTTCACGTTAATATTTTTACATTAGCTTTCAGCTCAGGGGCACTGAGCAGTAGCTATTAGTGCCCCGGATTTAATTTTAGCATTAAATTTAATTTTAGTCTGTGCTCGTTGATGCATCCTCACCAGAGTCACATTTCATAATACGGATTTATATAGTTTTTTTTCTTAAACAACAACAAAAAAAAAATAATCTGTACCTCAGACGTTTCTGGCTTTGTTGTACATCAGATTCTATAACACTGATTCTTCTCATGTATTGATGCACCCTTAGGCTGAGAGAAGACAGATCTATGAAGATTATAAATCAGACCGCACAGTTTATTTGGCATTTATTTGTCACGTTGTGTTGCCGGGGGTAGCACGACGGCTAAGTGGGTAGAGCTGTCATCTCACGCCTTCCAGTTTGCCAGATCAGTTCATGTCCTGAATACCATGTGGACTGAGTTTGCGTGTTCTGTCTCCGTTTGCTTGGGATTCCTCTGGCCATTTCCTCCCACAACCCAAACAACCATCGCTTATTCAAGTTGGAAAATGTACGATATCCGTGGTATGCGAATTTTCTGCAGTTCGTAGAATTACTTCCTGGATCCTGGAGTTAGAACATAGAGACCCTCATTTGATATGACTTGAAAATAGATGGATGGTGTCACAGTAAAATTCCAAAAGGTATTTTATTTACTATAATATTTCCTTGAGCGCACCTACTAAATTAGCATAGTCACTCTGTGTCATAGTGAAATAGCAATAAGCTTTTCCACTTTCGCAGACTTAGTTAAATTAGTTTTTTTTTTTATCCTGCTTGCTAGGAAAATTATTTGTTTGAAGGTCATCTTGCCTCTAGACCCACACGATCAGGTTTGTTATAAGGTCTTCTGGATAATGCAGCTTGCAAGCCCATGTATAATCTCCAAGCTGCAGCAGAGTCGCTGTTGAACACAGCCCTGTGCTCTCCTCCTCCTGGTTGGACCGGGAAGCACCAGTGAGGGATCAGAGTCCCTCATGGAGGATAGCGTCGCTCTCCCAAGCATCGCTTTGTACGCCCCACAGAATGTAAAGGCCTCACTCCCCCGAAGCTAATCCGATTTGCAGGCTGGCTGAAACTCCCCTAAACACAAGGCCCATCCAGATGCATCACCAAATATATTACAGAAGCAGTTCGAATGCACTTCGTTCCAGGACTGACTCTAATAAACGGCTGCATATGCATGTTGAAGGTTGTGCGGAAAGATGTAAAAGTTTCACACAAATAACATGCATTTCGGAGAGATTATCGCAGCTTTATTCTCATGGAATTACTCAAAATGGCTGCTTACAAATTAAACGTCTAAACCAACAAATTAAATGCCTAAACTAAATTTCGTAAGCTCCTTAAAAATGGTTTACTAGCTAAAAAACTGCGATCCTTTAATCCGTAGCATAGCCAGAGACAGGCATCCTTGTGTTTCCTGTTTTTTTTTTGTATCTCTAAAGAGTCCAACAATGAGGCAGACTACATCAGCTAATAACTGGATGCTAATTAAATTAAGCAGGGAGGCGTCCTTCCTGTGCTACGCTCTGCAGAAGGTCCGAATGATGACTGAATAAAGATATATGAGTCAGCAAATCCGGTCAAAGCAGGTGACGGTATCGTGTCGAATTGCGCCACGTCATGAAATCGTACCATGTTCCAGAATGTGACCTGGAGCATGTATTTTGGTTATCTCCCTAGAGATAACACATAACAGCGTTTTTTTTCCCCTTCAGATAGCTAAAAAAAGAGCTTCTGCTCAAAGTGTCAGCAAATCCATGGCTTCTGTAAGTTAGGGTGCTTTAATGAAAGATGTTTTTCTGGCCATTTAAGTGTTTGTTTGATTTATGAAACTGGAATTTCTATAAAAACGAGGCACCCTTCTTTTTTTTCTCTTATTTTCTTAAATCCACCTACCATGTAGATTCCCAGAGGAATCCTTGGGTGACTCAACAACCCCTTAAAAACCAGTGAAGTGGGATATGTATGTATGTATGTTTGGGTGGGGGGTATAATTTTTTGCATAAAGTTCTGCATCTGTGTCCCTCTCGAGGGCAATACATTAAAATAGAGACACAACAATTTGCATTATTAAATCATACAGCACATAACCATCATTCCTCTTCTCATCACTGCGTCGGTAATCGCGTTGTTACCAGCAAATTTAATTTGAGTGTTTCGTCAGCCATTTGTTTAAATGAGTGGAAGTGCAGTCATGCCGGGGTAGGTCTGAAAAGAAGCCATTCCCGAACATCTCCTGCTGTGACCACTTCTTAAATCATGACCCCCCCTTAATTATTACCATTACCATGTGTGATGTTACAGAGTAACGTTACATGTATTTTTTTTTCATCCAGCAATGGCATCTTAAGCAACTGAAGTCTGACGCATTGACCGTGAGACACGCATTTCAACCAGTTCGCACGCTCACCCGCCACACCTTGTGTTTCTCACTCGGCGAAGTAAGGGTCCCGTTATGTAGAAATAATGGACGATGCACAGAGTGGAGTTTTATGCCGAGGTCACAGCTGTCCTGAGATATGCAGAGTTAATAGCCACATACAAGCCAATCATAAAATAGCATTTGTTGTTTCCAGGTAAATTCCAAAATATGATACATGTGATCCCGCATGCTATTACATGGATGCACACAGATGCCAGAAAATGTAGAAATGGAAGAGCAAGATCGGATCAGTTCATTAGGCAGGGCTCTCAAGTCTGACGCATTGACCGTGAGACACGTTTCGCTCATGGAGTATCTCCAAACTTGGCTCCTTCATGGCTATAAACTTATCAAATATTATTTACCTCATTTTTACATCTGCCAAATAAATACAAATAAATGGAAATTATTTTGAAAGACTGTAGGATATGAGATTTATTGGGAGGAATCTGCACGATTGCTGAGAGATCGATATTTTGCACCATCACGCCTGAAGGGAGAGTGAGAAACAAGATGGCAGGTAGGCGAGTTAGCGGGGGGGCTCTGGGCGGACAGAACTGCTGGTGGGGGAGAACATGGCTGAGCATGGTGTCTCTGAAGGCAGGAAGCAAGATACTCTCTGACAGCATGTCATGTACTTATGTATAAAATAAAGGATTAAAACATGCTTTGACAGATTTCATCGAAGATTTCTGAATTATTTCCGCGAAAATGGTGCTATGTTGTGATGTGAATGACCCAGCGGAGGAATAAACAAGAAATCTGCTTATGTTTTCCAAGAATTATCCGGCAGTGTATATCTCACTGATAAAATCATTTAGAAACACTTTACTTAAGGCCATGTTTTAAGTAATTCATAAACACACCCATAATGCATAATAATGCATTCATAAAGCATTATAAACATGGCTATAAATATTTATAAAAACCCTTAATATATTATAGACGTGTGCATAATTTTTACACCAACCACTATAATGCATTATAAAGGTATCTATAGTGCACTATAGATGAGAGCTTCATAAAGCATTCAAAAGGCATAATACAGTTTCCCATAATGTGTTATGTCTTTGATAAATATTTATAGACATGTATACAGTGCTTTATGAATGCATTATAATGCATTAGGAATGTGTTTATAAATTACTAAAAACGTGGCCTTAAGGAAAATGTTACCAAGAATTCTAACGCTATATATATGCTTAATATGAACCGTGTGCACCTTCGACCACCTCTTACAGCCACAGAGCAATAAGCTTCCATTAACTGGTATCTTTGGGTTTATGTTTTTTGCACCAACTTCCTAGAACTTTTTGAATTCATTTCAGTTTCCTTACAACGCTTGGCTTGGATTGCACGAAACAGAATGGGACCGTGAAATGTAAAATTGCAGGGGGAGAAATCTCAAAATCGTTGGGAGTGATTTGAACACTGGGGCATGTAATCACAGGTGTTAGCCCGTCCCACATGTGGTAATAGATTTTCCCTCGGCACTCACAGAGCCGTTTGCGTGCTGCGTACTATGAGGTCTGCGATGAATCTGCTTTTATAGGAATGCGGGCAGGCTACGATTTTGGTGAGAGATAAGGGTTTCAGCCAAACCAGTTGCGGCCACTGCAGAAATGGCAGCGTTCGGGCTTATCTTCCAGTACAGAGATGGATCTTTTAAAAAAATTGCATTTTATAAAGTCACGGAGGCAATTCTGTCTCCCGATAGCGACATGTTTTAATGAGAAGGAGATTAGCAGTCACATTAATTACTGAGAAATAACTGTTGCATAGAATGAGATGGAGACACTACGACTGGCACTCATTGTGAACGTGTCCCATCACAGATATTGATGGAAACTAGCCAAAGGCTTCGTTCAGTCTCATGAATTTAATTTGGTCCCATAAACTATTGCGGTCTTAGACTGGGGCATGTTAAATGGCATGAATTAAAGCAACATGCTCCTTGTAGCCATCTTGATTCACAGCTTCTAGCCTACTAAAGAAACACGCCAAGGCAACAGGAAGTCACGGGAACCCATATTTGAAATATTGTGTTTCTGGTAGGTCTAAGACGGTGATGGATATACTTGAAGTCACCCAGCAACCTGTCAGCGTCGCTAAGGAGGCGTGACCTTTGAAATTCCGTTTCCGCGGCGCCGTTGTCATCTTCGATCCCCCTGGGATGTCTTTGTCCGGTGCTGGTAGAAGGGGGTGGAGAGGCAAAAAAAGACTGACATCCAAATGGAGTGTGGCTTCCGTAAAGCCTGTGACCGGAATGCCGTGACTCTGTCTCGCAAGTGCCTGTTCATGATTACCCCCTGCAGGTATTCACTCCAGGCTCCTGTGAATGTGGGGGGGGGGGGGGGGGGTGGGGTG
>JAODUD010000002.1:230772-242454 GCA_026784285.1 Stomatorhinus walkeri | reverse complement strand
CCCCCACCTCCACCAGGTATCGCCGTGGACAGGAGAGGCTTTGTCTACTTCGTCGATGGAACCATGATTCAGAAGATCAACGAGAAAGGCATGATAACAACCATGATTGGTTCTAATGGCCTCATGTCCACTCAGCCCCTGAGCTGCGATTCCCGCATGGATATCACCCAGGTGAGCCTTCACTCTTAACCTGTTCCAGTACAACTGATTGCTGACAGGCAAAAATAGCAAGCGATCAGACCAGCTATATCCTGCCAGCAGCTTATGTACCGTCCTGTCGCTACAAATGCATTCTGCACCAACAATTATGCTACCTTCTTCCTAGGATCTGATTCTCCTGGATGCAGTCATTCATTAATTATCATAGTTGCCTCAGGGAAAATCATCCACTGCATAGGTATATCTAACCATGGTATGTAAATGATGAAAAATTGGATTTTGTCTTCATATTCCGTGACACATCTCATTATTACTGGAGGTGAAAGTGATTATCTAGATTATTTATGCTTTGCTTTATGGAAAGTTCAATGCAATGTCAGCAACACAGATTTTTTGTTGTTGTCAGAATCATAAAACATTGTGAGTTCATACTAAGTTCCTCTTCCAGAACATCATCACTTGAGTTATCGCCACGTCCCACTGAATTGTCCCAGTTGCTTTTACACTCCCCTCTTGGGAAGTCGCGTTCCCAGAATAGGATAGGCAGTGTGTCAGGGGAGGATCGCGACCCAGAATCTGGTCAGGACCACGCTGCTCCGCCCAGGATAAGGTTAGCTAGACAGGCCGCCGTTTATGATGTGTCGGTGGAAAGATGGAAAACGCTGAGGCCGGGTAACCTTCAGAAGGACTCTGGAGAGGGGAGCTGCCTGACCGTCACTCTCCGCCTGGGAAATGGAGCACATTGACCCATATTGGAGTCGCTTCTATCAAGAAACGCAAAGGATAAAAATTAACCGCTGCTCACCCATGAAGGCTTAACCTATCATCACCTTTCCATTCACTTCTGAAGGAATGTTTCTGAGGAGTTAAAGCACCTTTTATCGAGTCAGTTTTTCTCAAAAAAAAAATCATATTTCATGTGGATTTTTAGCCACTTTTTATGGTTTCCTGGATCAGAAAGAGTCATGCCCTAGCTATGTTATAACTGCGACAGTGATACCACCGGCAAGAGTGGTACCGTCCAAACCCTCCTGTATATACTGATGAAGGAGCCTGTTTGCCCTGCATTCCTCGGGCGCCCACACTCCGTGTATATCCCAAACGAGCTCAATACCCACAGCGCTGGGAGACTGAGTGAAGACTGAGTGAAGCCGGCTGGTCGACGCAGCTCTCACGGATACATTACACCACCGGGAGCTCTAGTAAAACCACCGCCGTCTCAATCCTCCCCCAGCGTACTGCAGACGTTACCAAGCATCGCTTTGCCCATTGTTAAGTCCTCTTTCGCTTATCAAATCCCTACCAGTCTCATTCACTTACTTTAAATGCATTCCCACGGCTTTCCCTGTTTATTCATTTTTTTCCTGGGATCACTCCATGATGTGTGCACAATAGTGTTCGGCGAAGTTAATGCGCAAACCAGTTGGATTACACTGCTCCGTAATATCAAAAGCCGTTCCTATGGGCTACATTACATGGCCTGTAAGGGGCCCATTACATTTGCCCAGAAGGCAGCTTATTTTGCTTGAGTTTGGACATTAGGACAGCGGCGGTCTTTGGTCTTGTAACCTTCACTTTAGCCGTGACCAATCAGAAACCTCTGTCTGATGACACCCATCCCTTCTTCCTCGAGGATTATTGGTTAGTTAGCATCGCTGCTGTTTATTAAGTTGGGAAGTCTCTGTGGTCAGGACATGACACTCATTACTCCCTGTCACGGGCCTCCAACCCCCCCCCCCCCCCCACTGCTGCGTATGGCAGATGGGAGGGATATGTACGGTCCCAGCGCCTGGCCCTTCAGATTATCCCCTGTCAAAACAGTAATGCATTATTAAGCACCCAAGGCGAGCACACGCGTGTGGCGTGGGTAGAAAAGAAGGTGAGGAAGTTTCCAAAGGGGTTTCTCAGCACACTATGTGTTTACCGGCCAGGGATACAGGGACAGAAAGCGTCGTCGGGATGAACTGCCGCGGAAATTCTTGGTGGCTCAGTTTGGGAGGAAGAGATCGCGGTCACGTCAGCCACCAGTGCAAATAGGGTCCCCTCCTTCTAAATGAGATCCTGCCACAAGGTCTGAAATCGCCGGAAAAGGAATTAAAAATCCGATCGGCTGGGTGCCCTTGGAGCGGCGAGCCTCAGCTCCCTCACCGCCCAGCCCTGGGATATCCGTCCAGCCTCGCCACCTCTGATTGAAGCTGACGGCTCTCAGATAAAGTGCAAGGAAGAGCCTCTTCATGTATAAAAGTTTGATAAGCGGCACATGGGATCGACGCTATGAAAGAAATCAGAGCCGTTAGAATGGCATATGAATAATGAATGAATAGGGTACAATGGCACATTTACATTTTTTTAAGAGTCTGCCAGGGGGAGTCCAGCGCACAGTCCTGTCTGGGCTTTTAACAATGCGCTTGTACAGGTGAAAGCTTCTATTAGGGACTCCTATGGGTCTTTAAAGTCACACTCACACAGAGAATTGAATTTGATTCTTGGAACCTTCTTACATATGGTCAGTGCCTTATTTATCATATGAATTATTGAACAAGTGGTATTTTATAGATACCAGGGGCTATTCTTGAGTTAGGTATCACTCTTTTTTTCAAACAAGGCAGTCGAATTTGGTGCCAAGTTTGCAGAGTTGGGTAATTCCGGCAAGTCCAGACCAAGATTTTCTTCCAACCAATCAGTTAAGTATAAAGAGTCACAGTCACAGATACTCAACTGGTTGGTTGAAAGAAAATCCCAGACTAGACTTTTACTCTCTGGATCTGAATTACCCAACTCTGCAAGCTTATATGTCACAGCATGAGAGCTCAGATCCAGCACCGCGGTTTGGTACACCACTCTCATTTCCATGCTGAAATAAGCTAAAGAAGATGAATAGAGGTAAAGACTTGTTGGCAGTACTGGCTGTAAACTTCAGTAATGCATCTGAAGTAAATCCCATAGATGATTTTGTTTGCCACAGAAATAGGCTCTCTGGTTTTATTATTTGTCAAATGAATTTTCTCATTTTGTAATCATTTTGATAAATGATAGCATCTTTTCAAGAATATTATAACATTATAGCATTTACTGAAGGTGAGTGTAATATCCGGCAAGTGGTGTTCGTGCGTATAGTTAAAAACCTCTCAAATCATTTTTTGTGCTTCTCTTGGAAAGGATGACAGGCAACTGGATGGAGGTGTAACTCCACCTTAACTTATTGTTTAGGTACGTCTGGAGTGGCCTACAGATCTGGCCGTTAACCCTATGGATAACTCCCTCTATATCCTGGACAACAACATCGTCATTCAGGTTTCGGAGGGAAATCAGGTCAGGATCATCGCGGGGCGTCCTATACACTGCCAAGTCCCTGGGACGGACCACTACTTGGTGAGCAAGGCTGCCGCCCACTCCACATTGGAGGCGGCCAAAGCTATCGGGGTGTCACACCAGGGTGTGCTCTACATCGCCGAGACTGATGAGAGGAAGATCAACCGCATCCAGCAGGTCACCACCAATGGCGAGATTTCCATTGTCGCCGGGGCCCCAACAGAATGCGACTGCAAGATTGATCCTAACTGCGACTGCTTCTCAGGTATGATATAGGCTACTGTCCTCTGTCTGTCCGCCCCACGGCAGTAAATATCACTGAACAAGACCACCTGTATCTCACTCGCTAACTGTGAAGAACTCTTGTCTCCTAAAGGCCTTGTGCCATTTTCTTCTTGATTACATTCCAGGGTAGTGACTTAACTCAGTGGAGGAGCATCATCCCTTCTTCCTGGTGCAATATCTAACAGAACAAGATGGGAGTTGTCTAACACCCAGTGGTCTCCGTGTTTTATCAAATAGTGCATTGTATCAAGTGCACTCAACAGTAAAGACCAGTATAATGCTGCTGATATAGCAAACACTTGAAAAGGATTAGTGGGCCATGTCATGCAAGGGATATTGGCAGATTTGTTACTTTCCAAGTAGAAGCCTCCAAAACAAATATACTTGAGAGAGAAGAACCTAAATAGAACTAGCTGTGGGGGGTTTCAAGAAATTGTCAATTTTCTCTGAGTTTGCTTCATGTTCCCTTGGAGACTGTGGTATCCTGCATCTGTAGAGGTCTGTGTTTATTACCGGGATTTTCAGTCTTTGTCTACTTACTCTTTGACTCCCCTGTTGGTAAGACTCAGGATGACGTACTAACTTCAAGCGACATCACAGCCACAACCATCTCAAGAATTTTCTCCAAAGCCGTCACACACACATGTGTAATATGATCACTGGGTGGATTCATTCTCCTCCTTAGCACAGAAGAGTATTCAAAGTTCAACAGTACTCAATGTGCAGTTAAACACGGTTGCTAGTCTACTAGGTGGTAGTGTCTTACCTATTCACCAAATTTTTTAGCAAGAAATTACAAGATGTCATTTTGGGGTCTGTATGCCTTAATATATTAATACTTAAATATTTAAAAGCTATACTATATACTGAAATATTTTTGGTTGCAAGGCACTCTTCCCTGTTCTTGCTCTGCTCTTTACACGTGGTTACAATGTGATCCTATCAGTGTCGACTTCTGGCTGTAAAATGCATCACATTTTTAGATTGAAAATGGGGCGGGCGGGTGGCTCACATAGGCCATGAACCAATGGGGCGGAACAGTTACTCTTTTGCGGGCGGTACTTTGCATATTTCCCATCATGTCATGCTGTTAACAGATGATTACTCTCTTCAGAGGCTTTCATCTCCCATTTCCCTCTCTCCACAAATACACATTCTGTCCATCACCTCGCGTGGCTGGGACCGCTAGCGTCTGTCCCCCGTCGACTCATTGGCGCTACATGGCCGTCAATGCGCCGTGCCTCCCCCAGAGCTGACAACATCTAAAGATTGTCTCCCGTCAAGCAGGTCCTAAAGACCTTGTTGAGCAAAATGTGTTTTTCAAGTCACATATTTCCCAGTTATGCATAGGGCAGCCGTGCAGGGCCCAGCCTGTGTGAGCCAGGGACTGAATGTGTTTATCGCCCTTTTTCTCTTTCGTGCAGGCGACGGCGGGTATGCCAGGGACGCCAGGCTGAAGGCGCCCTCCTCGTTGGCAGTGTCCCCGGATGGCACACTGTACATCGCCGATCTGGGCAACATCCGCATCCGCGCCCTGAGCCCCAACCGGCCTCACCTGAACTCGGCCAGCATGTACGAGATCGCTTCATCGGTGGACCAGGAACTGTACCTTTTCAGTCCCAATGGTACCCACCTCCACACCAAGAACCTCATCACGGGGGACTACATTCACAACTTCACGTATTCTTCTGATGGCCATGTCAGCACCGTCATCGGCAGCAACAGCAACTCCGTCCACGTCCGGCGAGATGCCAATGGGGTGCCTCTCTGGTTGGTGGTGCCCGGTGGTCAGGTCTACTGGCTCACCATCAGCAACAATGGTGCCCTCAAAAGAGTCTCTGCCCAGGGTCATGACCTTGCTCAAGTCACATACCATGGAAACTCCGGTCTCCTAGCAACCAAGAGCAATGAAAACGGCTGGACTATGGTCTATGAGTATGAGCTTTTTAGTCTTCATTCTTTCAAAGTTAAATGTAACACTTTAGTGTACATTTCCCGAAATAGCTTAAATGATGCATTTCTTACATGATAACATACAAGGATTTTTGGAGAAAAAATATGTAAATGCAATCAAAATCTGTAAAAGATATTGTATAATTTAATTCTGATTAGCAAAAAAACATACGTTTTTTAAGGAAGAAGTAAGTCAACTGGGAAATTAAGTTACCAGCATTCCTCGTATCGACTAAGTTGTTTCAGTGACCTTTATTTCACCCCAATTTATCACTGCAAGGGCAACTTAGTTTTAAATTTTAGCTTTTAAATAAAACAGATATATTTACATGTTTATAGCGGGCAAATTAAGGGGTTTCTTCAGGAAGTCATTTTTCTCCTTTCATCCCATATCTTTACGTTATTAATATACGTATACTTTTTTAATTGTCAGAAATAACTTTTCTCAATTTTCTGTTATTTTGCAACAATGCAAATTACATTTAATATTGCTTTGGCTTACATAGAAGACTTCCAAAGACAGAATAGTTAAGCCCAGTGTCCTTCATACATTTGGTTACATCAGTATAGCATGAGTGCCCCCTTGTGGTTCGGGTGTAGAATTTCAGGGAGGCGCCATGAAGCAGCTCTGACAGGATCTGTATTTAGCAACGTTTCGTTTCCGGAAGGCAGCCACAAGATTTCTTTCAATTAGCCCTGCAACTGAAGAGTGTTATTCGCCTCTTTTAATTATTACAACAGTGGGTTAAAATTGGAGGAGTGCTGAAATGTATCAGACTTTCTATCAAGTATCATATTGCATTTTTCTATTATTAGCAGAGGTTTGTACAGTTATATTTTACAGAACTTGAAATATATCACAGTCACAGACACAATATGTGTTTACTCCTTGTGACTGATTTTCCTAACCCTCATACCCAAGCATATTTAAATCAACCTTTTTATGAAGTTTCTTCAATATCCACCCACCTTCTGGTTTCTCCTTAATGACTTTGTGTTAAATATGTTCAACTTAAAGTTCTTTAAATGAACCTGATCTACTGCACCCTCCCCCCACCCCCACACCCCCATTCAGGTATAACACTGAAGGTCATCTTATCAATGTCACCTATCCTACGGGAGAAGTGATCAGTTTCCATGGTAACATGGAGAAGTCCATAAAAGTGGAAGTAGACACCTCAAACAGTGAGAACTTCACCACGGCGACCAACTTTTCAGCCACCAAAAGCATCTACACATTGCGTCAAGGTATGTATGCCGCTGTGGCTTTTAGTCATTCCTATTTAAACGTCATGTCCTTACACATGATAAATTATAAGTTGAACTAAATTAATTTTATGATTTGGGAATTCAGGATTCTATATCTAATGTATGTCTGTATCTAAGGTACTCTAAGGTCATTTTTTGTATGTGTAGGGATTTAGCAGATTTACCATTGTAATTACTGATAAACACAGACTTCATCCATCCACTGATCTTTCAACCACTTTTCCTGAGTCATAAGAAGTAGGCGGGGTACAGAAACAGTGAACACAGTCACACACCATGAGCAATTTCAAGACCTCGATTCTCCTTCATGTTTGGGCCTTCAAACATTCGAGCTCCGCACACAGCGGGAGCAAGAACCAGTGGCTCTACCCTGTGAGTCACCATGCCGCCCTACAACGTTACCGCTGAAATCGAAATGTACAACTCATTCCTTCTGCTGTGTACAAACCATGGAATTGGTACCAGAGCGAGAAAAGAAGAAGAAGAACGATCCCTTCAGATGGCCGGCCAAGTTGATGAGCAAGAATCAGGAGGTCACAATGACAGGGACCTTCATCCATAAGGCAGGAAGTGGTTATCTTGTTGATGTTAACTCACGTACGCCCCATGGTGATAAAAAACAACACCTTTAACGTGCTCAAGTATTCTCACCCTCAACGTCTTCGAATGACACATGGTCTACTGGTGCGATGCTGAGAAGCCCTAGGCATCAAACCAAACCATCTCTTATATGCCGCCACCTTCAGCGAAAACCTTCACCAGCTCACCAAAGGGGAAACCAGTGGTGGCTGTCTTCTACTGTGCAAAAATCTTAGGCAGTCAAAAGGATGTGATGTTTGAAGATGTCTATGCAGTAAATGAATGCTTGCGCCAAAGGAAAAACGCCTAAATATCAGAATATACACAAACAGTAATATGATTTTTAAGAATTTCTTGTGTTCTCCAAATTGTTGCTGAGAACCTGATGGATGAAGAATTGGATTGAGGAATACAGCTATGGTCCCTTCAATGTTTTTGTTAAACTTCAGCAACTACTCATTTAGTTCATTAGCTTAATTAATCAGTTAACTTCATGACATACGAGTTACCTAAAAAGGTATACTGGTGGATGAGTTTGACAAATACATGGGTGTATTGGATGGTGACTGCAAATACGGGGGTGACTTAAGGAGAGGTTTTGAAATGGTTAAGCTGAACACAGACGTAACATAAATATAATCGTATTTCCCATTGGCTGCTTAAAACTTATATTAACCCAATGACAAAATATCTGCAATTTCTTTACACTAACCCACAATTCCAGTCGGCTTGACCAAATTCTGTAGATCGCGTTCTGTGTTCATTTGGTCTCATAGCGTAAGTTCTGTTTTTATGTATGTCAATGTGTTTTTATTATTCTGGGGGCGATGTCATTTAATTAGACAATATTAAATCAGCTTAGCTGTTTAATGGGTTTGGGAATTGCATGGGGAGTGGCCCAGCCGTCAAGGAATACAAATGGCTTGTAATTACGGACTGTGTGGTTTTTATGCGATGCAAATATTTCATGTTTCTAAGTGAATCCATTTATTCAATTATAGCTCAATGAAAACGCAATGAGGTAAAATGTCGACTTGTTGTATTCTAAATTTTAGAAATGCCCTTATCTCTTTGGAGGGAGGAACAGTACAATCTTGCAACAATGGAACGACTCTTTTGTTTCCATTGAGGCTCAGTTTTCTGCATGTGAGATTTTTGCAAAAATGTGTGAAGCCATGACTGCGTAAACAGGAAACAGACCACAGCACAAAAGACGATGGCGCTGAGGGGGGGCTGGGGCCACATGCTTTCTTCACATACACTTTCAAGCTACAGATACTACAGGTTTTAAAGCATATGAAAAATTATTATATCAAAAAGTCTGAGAAAGAAGATATTTTCCTCATTCATACTTGAAGTTTGTTTGACAATGTGTAGCGAGTTCATAAAGGCCTGAATCTCGGGTTGCCAGCTCTCATGCATCAGGCGTGATAGTCACGCTTTCAGACTCAGACTCAAGAAAATTTTATGGCGAATCTGTATTTTTCCACTATAAACTGAAAATTAGCTACATTGAAAGAGTTGGGGTAGTTTGCAAACCCTACAGACAAATTGTAAGGTAATAAAACTGTCGCATACATGTAAACGTGTACGGATTAGCGTGGAACTGAAAATCTGAATCCAGCCAACTGACCAAAGCTGGCAACCCCTGTTAGAAACAAGTGTGTGAAACTCTTTGTTAAACCCTGTCTTGCGCAGACCATGCACAGAACACGTACCGCGTCAGCTCAGATGGCTCACTCCGCGTCACCTTTGCCAGTGGCATGGAGGTGACGCTCAGTACGGAGGCACACATCTCCGCGGGAGTCGTGAGCCCCACGGTGGGAAAGTGCAACATCACGCTGCCCAGTGAGCACGCTCCAAGCCTGATCGAGTGGAGGCAGCGGAGGGAGCAGGCCAGGGGCAATCACACGGCCTACGAGCGCAGGCTGAGGGTGCGTGGCGACCACCGCTATCTCCGCGGGTAGAACGTGGGGGGGGGGGGGCACAGATGGAGAGAGGATGTACACTTATTTACCCCCTGCCACCCCTCCCATGGCGGCCATCTTGATCCATGTTGTGGTTGCCCGACAAAAAAAATGTTTTTCATTCTCTTTCCTGGTTTCAAAGCCACCTTAACCGCACACTGGAAATAAACAGTAAGACCCAACTTAAATTGGGACAGAGGGCGTGGATGTAGGCTGGCTCTCCATTTCGGTTGGTTTCAGTAATTATGTGTGACAGTGGAGATTCTGGTACTTATTCTGAAATAACTCATACGAGTTTAATCTGAAGCAAGACTTTGCATGACATTTCTGGTTTTTTTTCCTGGAGCTCAGAGAAACCACATTTTCACAGTCAAAGGGGAAAACATAACCTTGTTATAAAGGTTTTGATAAAAGGAGAAATGTATTAGAAAAAGGAAATTAATAGTGCAGGTGGGTGCCAAATGTCAACACATTCCACCACGCTGTTAGAGGGGAATGAAATGTTGAGATAATGGAATCAAAGTCAGTATGTAAATTATGTGGAAACAATTTACATATGTACATTTCAGGTTTTAGCTAATGAATATAGATAATTATTTAATATTCCCTCAACCCCAGTTAGTAAAGTGCCATAACTTGTGACAATATTAATAAAACTATATTCAAGAAGCCTTTTTGTTTTAGGGTAGATTTCTGTATATTTTGTTAAATGTGTGTGTTTAAAGAAAAATGCATTAAGGGTTGTGTGGCAGTGTGTTGTTTAGTGGACTAAGCCTGGGTGGTGATAATCAGAAGGTCGCTGGTTCAAACCCAGCCTCGGCATGTCTGTGGGTCCTTGAGCAAGGCCCTTAACCCCCAGCTCTCTGGGTGCCCCAACAGGTGGCTGCCCTTCACAGACAGCTTGCTATACAAAGAACAAGTTGAGGGAGGCATAAAGACAATTTCCCCACGGGGATCAATAAAGTATCAATTATTACACTGCATTGATGCTGCTGTGTTGCCTGTGTTCCCTGATTACATCACTGATCTTGTGTTGTTGTGTTCGTCATCAGGCTCATAACAGAAATCTGCTGTCCATAGACTTTGACCAGGCCACACGAGTGGGCAAGATCTATGATGACCATCGCAAATTTACACTCAGGATCCTCTATGACCCAATGGGCCGTCCCATCCTATGGTCCCCCAGTAGCAAATACAACGAGGTAAATGTCACATACTCGCCAGCTGGCCTTGTCACCACCATTCAGCGGGGGAACTGGTCTGAGAAGCTGGAGTATGACAACGGCAGACTCATCTCCAGAACGTGGGCCAATGGACGGATTTGGAGCTACACCTTCCTGGAGAAGGTAAATTCTGGCAGAATTGTCATCCATTGTTTGCTGTTTTCATGGAGCTTTTCTACTAATGTGGTTGGTTTTTTGTTTTGTTTTTTGTTTTTTTTTGTAAGTAAAAAGCTTTAAACCCCAAATTTTATTATACTTTTCGTGGTGCTCCAGAATACAAAGATTAGTGAAATTCTTAGACATTTTATCAGAGTTGCACACAGTTTTATGCAAAAATGATCTATGCTCTTCACAGTCAACTGGAGTTCCTGGTAAATTCAATACTGAGTCATCGTATCTGACCTTACTATTTGCTGCGATTACTATATTGAATGTGGAGCATGTGTGTCAGGTCTGATTTGGTGGTTGCTCAACAGCTCTAATAATGATTACTGATGTTTTCTTATATTCAAACAAGATAAATTTGATGTCAAACTCAAGTCTGCAGTGATTATTAGTCATTTACAACATTAATGAAATTAGCTAAATTCTCCCCATAAGAGCTTGATGGGCCGAATGGCCTCCTCTCGTTTGTAAATTTCTTATGTTCATATGTAGTGACATTTAGTATAAGGTCATTATTATAAGGAGGAAAGGCTGGGTTTTGATACACGTGAGGATGGGGTGGGGACAGGTTTGGTGCACGCAGAGACAGGGGGGATGGTTTCGATGCATGTGGAGATAGGGTGGGGACGGTTTTGGTGCATGTGGAGATAGGGTGAGGATGTTTTGGTATACGTGAGGACAGGGTAGAGATGGGTTTGGTGCATGTGGAGGCAGGGTAGAGATGGGTTTGGTACATGTGGAGATAGGGTGGAGATGGGTTTGGTACATGT
>JAODUD010000002.1:203736-230672 GCA_026784285.1 Stomatorhinus walkeri | reverse complement strand
GGAGACAGGGTAGAGATGGGTTTGGTACATGTGGAGACAGGGTGGAGATGGGTTTGGTACATGTGGAGACAGGGTGGAGATGGGTTTGGTACATGTGGAGACAGGGTAGAGATGGGTTTGGTACATGTGGAGACAGGGTGGAGATGGGTTTGGTACATGTGGAGACAGGGTGGCGATGGGTTTGGTACATGTTGAGATAGGGTGGGGACGGTTTTGTTACACGTGAGAGGACGTGGTGGGGGTGGTTTTGGCGAACACGGAGACACGGATTAGTCTCCAAATTGGCAGATACTCAAAATTATATTATTTGTATTAAGATATTTGTATCAAAAATATATTGTGCCATCTCTGATATATATGTGGGTAACCACTGCACCTCCTCACACAGCTGCTTATCCTAAATGTCCAGCTACAACTGCTCTGCTACTACTGCATGGAACCACGCTGCCAATCTCCGTCATAGTGCACCAATCCTCAGCAATCCGGGCAGCACGTGCACTGTCCACACAGACACTGCTGATAAAATGTACATCACTCCTCCTGTGCATGGACCATAGTGGCACATACCAACACCATCAACTTTGTCCCTGAGTTATGTCCATGCTCTGATGTTGTCGAGGGTGTTCCTTCTGCGTGTCCCTGACTTGATCCCGTGCAGGGACACCAGCAAGGGTATCGCCAACGTAATTCCACGTGCCAGGGGTATTCTTGACTTCATTCCATGTACAGATGCCGTGTACTCATTTCCGTGTACTAACACGGTTGTGGGTGTCTCTGACCCAATGACATCTACTGACACCGTCACGGAAGTTTTTGACACAATTCCATGCACCAACGCAAGCTTGTTTCCATGCAATGACACCGCTAGGGGTATGCATCGTTCGATTCTGCATAGCGACGCCATCACAGGCATCCCTCACTTGATTCCATATTCCGACGTCGTCAGGGGTTTCCCTCATTTGATTCCATGTAGCAATGCGGTCAGGGGTATCCCTGGCTTGATTCTGCATTCCGACACCATAAATGGTATCCCCGACTTGATTCCATTTACCAAAGCAGTCATGGGTATCCTTGACTTGATTCAATGTATCGATGCTGTCAGGGCTGTTCCTAGCTCAATTGCCATTAAACGGTGTCCCTGACATAATTCCACATACCAGCGCTCTGAGGGGTGTCAACGACGCGATTCTGCTCACAAACACCTCCCTGTCTGTCTTCTTGCAGTCCATCGTGCTCCTGCTGCACAGCCAGCGCAGGTACATCTTTGAGTACGACCAGACGGACCGCCTCCTCTCCGTCACCATGCCCAGCATGGTGCGCCACGGCCTGCAGTCCATGCTCTCAGTCGGCTACTACAGGAACATCTACAGCCCCCCAGATAACAGCGCTAGCGTCGTTCAGGACTATGCCCGCGATGGCCGCCTCCTTCAGACCCTCTACTTGGGCACTGGCCGCCGCGTCCTTTACAAATACACCAGACAGTCACGCCTGGCAGAGATCCTCTACGATACAGCTCTCGTCACATTCACATACGACGAGGCCTCCGGCGTGGTCAAAACCATCCATCTCATGCAGGAGGGCTTCGTCTGTACCATCAGATACAGGCAAACAGGTATGCTTGCAGAAGTTCGGTGCACTGCATTCTGGGTAATGTGACAAGCATGCAAGCTTAAAAAAAGAGAAACACAAACCAATTAGAGGCTGTGCTTAACCATGTCAGTGTATTATTAATACTGTATGTTATTCAAAACAGTTCATGAAATTTTTATGTTGTCATTCATAATTTATCTCAAAATTTAGTTTTTTTTTCATTAAACTTCAGTTTCAAAAGTTGTTCTTAAATTCTTGCATCAAAAAGTTAAACTTCCCTGGTACATGAATATAATGTTTATGAAGCCCCACCCTATACAATCATGGTAAAAACTCCTTGCCTGTCGCTTCAATCTCGGGAGAATTCACAGGTCATAGTACCCTTGAACGCATGTACTGGCGAGGAAAAATTCGCCCACCGCCTGACATCACGGGTGATTATGCAGGAGGCCACATCAGTCTTATTGTAAAGGGCCTTGGACTGTGAATGGCCTAATTCCTGATGCTGATGAACAATTTCCTTCAGTTCTGAGAACTTTACAAGCCTTTGCAGCTGATTGTCAACCTTGTCTCACCTCCCCCACCCCCACCCCCCCCGGTCCAGCCCCTCAAACTGTTTCACAGCCTCACTTTACTAATACCCTCAGTTGCAGCTTCGCATTAGCCGATTCCGCTCTGCCATAGCAAATGCTTATTTTTGTGCGGGTCGATAATGCCGATTACAGCCGAACGTAGGCAGAGGAGGAGATGGGGGAAAGCCAGAGGATGCCTGGAAAACTAGTCTCCTGGTGAGGACTTCCCCATAATATAGGCAATCTAGTCTCTCAACCAAGCCGCATTTATGCCTAGTCGATTCCTTAGCCACATGTATGTTCACAATGTGCTATGTGCCTCACTTGTACGTTGTTTTGGACAAAAGAGTTTGCTTAATATGTAAAGCATCAAATTTATATCACAACTTTATCAGATTATCTATTAATTCAATGAGTTCCCTTTTTAACAGAGACCTAAATTTTCCCCGTTGATTGTAAAAGCCAAGCCCCGCTGAGATTCAGATTGTTGTGCATTGTCAGTCACAGACCAGTTAAAATCCATTGCCTGTTGACTACTTTGTTGTATCCAATTGGGATTGATCAGGCTGTGATTGACAGTGCGGCGAGACCCCGCCCGTTGTGCTTCATAGCTTTGTTTCCTCTCTCTATGGACTCCAGCATCATGCAAATTTCATTTGGGGGTCGTTTTCCCTAACTGCGGCTGGGACCGTCGAGGATACAGATAATGAGAACGAGGCTGACTATGTGAGGAGATTAACATCTGATTTATGGTGGTCTAAAACTTAATGTTCCGATATTTACAGCCATATTGCACTTGTAATCAAAACTATTGTCTTTGGATTCCATTATGCTTTGCAATTAGAGGTTAAACACCGTACATAAATGCAATTAACAAACCTCAGTTAGAGGTACTTAATGCTGAAGCATTACAATTTGTTTGTATTCATATGATTTATATAATGAATAATTTATTGCCGAATCATAGCCAAGATTATTAAGTGTATGTGAACAATTGCTAGTTTACGTGTTCTCCTTCTGTCTGTTTGCCGGATTCCTCCTAGTGCTCCGCCCACAGTCCTTAAAATGTGTGGCTAGGTGAATTGGTGCCTCTTTATTGATCTTAGCATATGATGAAGTGTATGCCCTGTAATGGACTGGCATCCTTTCCAGGGTGTTCCCTTTATAACAGAGACCTGAATTTTCCCCGTTTACAAGAGAGATACTACATGTAGACCATTCAGCAATTAATCTTTAGCCCTATTGTGAAAACTGCATTCATGTATATTTTTAAAATGTTAAGCAGAGATTTCATGAACATCACTCTATGTTCTATAACTACTTTCCAGGGTAGGTTTGCAGTAAGCCTGGAGGAAACATTTTTATCACGCCATCACACAAACAAAGGGACAATTATAGGTACCAAACCCTGTAAACCACATGTTTTTGCACTGTTAGTTGTGAGAGCTCTCAGTAAAACATGTAAGTATGCAGCCACTGGAGCAGAGTGGAGCAGTGAGGCCAGAATGCACGTACTTGTGGTTTTAATATTTATGCTATTATGTCTCATAATGCTATCTTTGAAGTTTGTTTTTTTTTTTTACCCTAATATTTCTTTCTTTTACAGGTCCTCTTGTAGGACGGCAGATCTTCCGGTTCAGTGAGGAAGGTCTTGTAAATGCCCGATTTGATTATAGCTATAATAACTTCAGAGTGACCAGTATGCAAGCTATGATCAATGAGACACCGCTCCCCATCGATCTGTATCGCTATGTCGATGTATCAGGTCGGGTCGAGCAATTTGGCAAATTTAGCGTGATAAACTACGACCTCAACCAGGTCATCACGACTCATGCCATGAAGCACACCAAGATCTTCAATGCAAACGGGCAAGTGATTGAGGTCCAATATGAAATCTTGAAGTCCATCGCGTACTGGATGACGGTGCAATACGACAACATGGGCCGAACCACTGTCTGCGATATCAGAATCGGCGTCGACAACAATATCACGCGCTACTCCTACGAGTATGACGCGGATAGCCAGCTCCAGACCGTTTCCGTCAATGACCGGCCACAGTGGCGCTACAGCTATGACCTCAATGGGAACATCAACTTGCTCAGTCATGGCAATAGCGCCCGGCTTACACCACTCCGGTATGATATGCGGGACCGCATCACCAGGCTCGGGGAGATACAATACAAAATGGATGAGGACGGCTTCCTGCGTCTCAGGGGCAATGATGTGTTTGAGTATAACTCTAACGGACTCCTCACTAAGGCCTACAACAAAGTGTCTGGGAAGAGTGTGCATTACCGGTATGATGGTCTTGGCCGGAGGGTGGTCAGTCGGTCCAATGTAGGAGAGTACCTACAGTTTTTTTACGCGGACCTCAGTAAACCGACTAGGGTCACCCACATATACAATCACACCAGCTCGGAAATTGCATCGCTGTATTATGACCTGCAGGGTCATCTTATAGCCATGGAGCTAAGCAGTGGCGAGGAATACTATGTTGCCTGTGACAATTTGGGAACTCCTTTGGCTGTGTTTAGCAGTCGTGGGCAAATCGTGAAAGAGATCTTCTACACTCCTTATGGAGACATATACCAAGACTCCAACCCTAGCTTCAAGCTGATAGTTGGGTTCCATGGCGGCCTTTATGATCCTCTCACGAAACTGGTTCACCTTGGACGAAGGGACTACGATGTAGTTGCAGGCCGCTGGACCACTCCCAACTATGACTTGTGGGCTGAGCTGAGTACGAACCCAAAACCTTTCAATCTGTATTCGTTTAAAAATAACTGTCCGGTTGGACATCTGCAGGAAGTCACTCAGTTCACACAAGGTGAGGCACATCATTATGCAGTCGCTTTCTGTAGGTCAGATCTGTAGCATTCATTTTAGCTACACTCTAAAATTAAGTGGATGTGCTCAGATGTTCTAATGTGAAGACCAGACTGTAGGGTATGCTCAACCTTAGAGCCAGAAATTAGCACAAGAAAGTGTGTTTCTCCACTAATAATTTAACACTTTACACTAACGATTTAGCAAATGTTCAAGCTGATCAGTTAAGTGCAGGAATATAAACATATGCTGTTTATATGTCAGCACAGCGGTCCCTATGCTCAACAACAGTCTCTAGTTTGTCGACTGGATGGTTTGCTTTTTTGTTATCATGTTAATCTAGCTTTCTGTTATCATCTGCAGACATCGGCAGCTGGTTACAGTTATTTGGTTTTCAGCTTCACAATGTGGTTCCTGGGTTTCCCAAGCCTGATGTAGACAGTACAGAACAAACTTATGAGCTTAAGAAGACCCAAACCAAAACACAGGACTGGGACCCCAGCAAGGTGAATGCAGTCAGACTTCATGCTTCATTGGCCATTCTGATGGTAGTCATGTGTAAGCATGTTATTCATTCATTGATTTATTTTGGAAGGTGGTCTTGGGTATACAGTGTGAACTCCAGAAGCATCTGAGGACCTTCATCTCGCTGGAGCGACTGCCCATGACCCAGGTCAGCAGCTCCGTGGGCCAAGAACCTGGACGGATGCCGAGCTTCTCAGCAATATCCTCCATCTTCGGGAAGGGTATTAAGTTCGCCATTGTGGACGAGGTTGTCTCTGCCACTATCATTGGGGTGGCGAAGGAAGACAGCAGGCGCATTGCCGCCATCCTCAACAACGCCTTCTACCTGAGCGGTTTGCATTTCACCATCGAGGGTCAGGACACGCATTATTTTGTCAAGCTGGGCCCTCTGGAGGAGGACCTGGTGACGATCAGCAACAGTGGTGGTGGCCGCATCCTGGAGAACGGCGTCAATGTCACCGTGTCCCAGATGACCTCGGTGGTGAACGGGAGGACTAGGCGCTTTGCCGACATCCAGCTACAACACGGCGCTCTGTGCTTCAACATCCGCTATGGCGCCACGACGGAAGAGGAGAAGGCCCACGTGCTGGAGCAGGCCCGACAGAGGGCCGTGGAGCGGGCGTGGGCTCAGGAGCAGAGGAGGGTTCAGGAGGGTGAGGAGGGCACCAGGGTGTGGACCGATGCAGAGAAACAGCAGCTGCTAACCACAGGGAAGGTGCTGAGCTACGACGGCTACTTTGTCCTCTCTGTGGAGCAGTACCTCGAACTTTCTGACAGTGCCAACAACATTCACTTTATGAGACAGAGTGAAATAGGAAGGAGGTAACAGTGGTATCACCCTACCCGTTTTTCCTTCACCAAAGACTGCCTGTTTTTAGACATTTAATGATTTGTTCTACTGTTTTTCTAGCAAGAAAACTGTAAATATATACCATACGAAAGGAAAACTGGAGAAATCAAATTATCCTACTGCCTTTAATTGTGACAAATGATGGTATTTTATTAATGTTCCTTTACAACTGTGGCACACGCTATTCAGTTTATGATTTTGTTATACAAAATGACATGTTTCTTTTGTTTTTTAGGAGTGGCTTGGCGTTTCGTTGGTTGACTTTCTTCTCCAGTCTATAGTATTCACTAGTTCTCCTATTTGATTAAACATATTGAAAAAGTAACATGGACAGCAAATATTAATCTCGATATTTCTTTTATATCAGTATAAAAAAGTGGCTCCTAAGCTTACATTTGGGTTTATATACAGCACCAAGAAAAAAAAACATCTTTTTTGGTATGTGAGAAAAGCTTTGTTATTCTCCCTCTTCTTTGAAAATATTATCTTTAAAAAAGTCCAAAAGTAACTTGAACATATACATATTGTTTTGCCTTCAGTATGTTTCAGAATCGTTTGAGTATATATATTTACTCATGAGAAGTTGTAAATAGTAAGTGCTTTAAGAACAAGCATTACAATGGTTTGACCCATTAAGTGTTTAAAAGAAAAATAAACTAGACGAGTTACACTTTTGCAGAGTTAAGCAGCACTATGAAAATTATTCAACCTGAAGATTTACTTTTCTACAAATGATTTATCGTATGACAGAGTAGATTCAAATTAAAGTCTGTGCATTATATAGATATAATGCATTTTTTCGAAGCAGCTTGTGCCTTTTGTTTTGAGGATATATACATCTGAAATGCGGAATAGAAAAAATCATACAAAAAATGTTTCTGGTAAAGAACGGTTGACCACAAGATCCGACTGGTTGACCAGAATCGTCTTGGCCACAGTGCAACTTTTCAGAATCTGTTGACAATAACAGAAAACAGCGTAGACCGTGTGTGTTTTGCTCACGTATAAGAGTTCATATGTTCAAGTGTTCATGTTATAGTGGGACAAAGTTCCTTTCCGGGATGTGTTGCACAGTGCTATATTTGTTAGTCATCTCAGTCTTCATGGAACGGCTCGGTGATCGTGTGCACCTGTATGTCTGTTATACTTTGGAACCAGTCGTTTTGAAATGATACGGCGTTTAAAAGATTGCTCTGTTTATTACCACGTTTGGGCAATGTTTTTATTTTTCATGTGCGGTTGCCCTTATTTCCCATTGATCAGAGGTGAATAAAACTCATAAAAAAAAGACGCAAAGTGAATTAAAGAACATTCCTTTTTTCCAGTCTCAAGCTCCCCCACTCTGCTTTGTCTTCAGACATGGAGCGGAGGTCTGTACAGGTGACAGTGTGACTCCAAGCACAGCCAGAGTGCAAACCGCAGTGCTTCCCAGTGGTTCGGAGCGTTTGATGGCTTGTGCAAAGATAAATGACATATGGATGGTCTCTACCAATTTGCAACAATCAATTAGTGGTGCCCTCCTGCATCTTCACTCTCAGCTCCTCAGAGAAGGGTCTCCAGTTTGTCACAGGTCAATGGATATTTTTTTACTGTTTTACTTTTTGTTGGCTTATATTTCTAATAATTTTACTCTAACAGTATTATACGACTTGGGACGTGAAGAAAAAGTATTGTTTTGGTCTGATTACACCATTGTCTATTCATTGCGCTAGTAATTTAAAGTAAAAATCCAGACCAAGATTATATTTTGACCAAGCAGTTGAGTATGAAGACTCACAGTCAAGCCCTGCATTGTCCTATCAAAACCCTGCACACAGCATCAGGGACCTGTACTACGAAGCTGGGTTACTGGTTTATCGGGGTAAGTTGTCGGTTTATCGGTTTAACTTTTGCCCAGACTACCTTAAATCTGACAAGTTACCGTGATAAGCCAGTAACCCCGCTTCGTAGTACAGGCCCCAAGTCCTGCAATACACTGATCCAACTCATCTCATATGAATGGAAGTTTTGCTGTATTTCCAGTAATTTTATATGTACAGTGATAACCCACTGTATTGTGGATATTGTGGATTTTTTCTCTGTGATGTGTATATATAAACATATACATTACATATTATTATTATTATTTTATTTTTATTATATTACTCATATCCTTAGCCTGACATCCACATATCATATGTGTTTACAAAGTGTGTTTTAATAAGTTTGCGTGTGTTTAAGGCGTGGGGGGGGGGGGGGTATTTTAAGGCGTAAATTATAAAAATTGTTTATTTATATGGTCTTTCTAAATCACCGATTTTCACCTAATGCTTTTAAAGCATGTTGGAGGGGTATTTTAGGGCTTAGACTTTAAGAAGAATAGCAACAGGATAAAATTAAGTTTTAGACGCTGCTCACTGGTGAGTTGTGCTATTTTTAGAACAGATCCACAACTCATGTGGTCCTTGGGGGCATCCTGGGCCCGCAAGCACCATGCTGGTGACCCCTGTTGTATATGTAATTACTGAAAATAGACTTCCTTCTAGTTCTGGTATATTTTCAGTAATTTTGTAAATATATATATAAACAAGAAATAAGAAGAATTTGTGATCTTAAAAATGCCATTTTATGGTCTGTTCTGTTGCTCTGGTTTGATCTTCAGCAAGAGGAGCATTTAATTCACTATGTTAAGTTCAACACACTGATTTCCAGGTGGACTGGAACATTTCAAACTGAATTTGAGAAAACACTTCTTTACACAGCGTGTAGTTAGAATATGGAATAGTCTTCCTGTTCATGTAGTGCAAGCTAAAACCCTGGGTTCCTTTAAATCAGAGCTAGATAACTCTGAATTATTAGTTCTCCCCAATCGAGATTGATGGGCCGATTGGCCTCCTCTCATTTGTAAATTTCTTATGTTCTTATGACTGAAATATATCTTTTTATTGTGATTAACTACTGAGTTTTACAACATTTTAAAAAGAAAAAGAAAATTCCACAATTCAGCTTAAACAGCATTTAGTTTTTTATGGGATATACTCAGTGGCCAGTTTATTAGGAAGACCTGCTTGGTATGCTGCCAATCATGTGGTTGTAAACGAAACCAGATAAGGCACACAGACAGAGTCAGGAAGGTCCATTACTGTCTTGCTGGACTTTACAAATGCTAAGGTACTGTACATTGATTTTGAATGAGGTGTGATTCTGGGTGGTAGATATGCTTGTTCTATAATCTCAGAAACAGTCACGCTACTGGTTTTTTTTTTTTCACTATCTGAAGTTAGTGGTGCGATTTAAAAAAATCACCTGATTAATGGGAGAAGTCAGAGCAGGAGCTAACAGGAATAGGATGGACAGAAAAACTAGCAGCTCAGAGCTCTGGAGACAAAAGTAGATATTATCCAGTACTAGGTGTATCTAATAAAATGTCCCCTGAGAATATTTCTTAAATTATTATCCATCCATCCATCTTCTATACCCGCTTATCCTACTGGGTTGTGGGGGGTCTGGAGCCTACCCAGAAGCAACGGGCACAAGGCAGGGAACAACCCTAGACAGGGGGCCAGCCCATTGCAGGGCACACTCACAGGCACACCTATGGACAATTTAGCAACTCCAATCAGCCTCAGCATGTCTTTGGATTGTGGGGGGAAACCCCACGACGGCACAGGGAGAACATGCAAACTCCACACACATGGAACCTAGGCGGGGACTCGAACCCAGGTCCCAGGCAACAGTGCTAACCACTGCACCACCATGCCATCCCCTATTATTATTATTATTATTATTAATTAACATTAAGTAATAATTATGCATATTTACTATTTTTTTTATTTTGGTCAGATTTTTAACAGACCGTAGCATTTATTTCAGTGATTTTGTCCTATCTTAAAATTGATCATGTGTGATTAATTGCTGTGAGTGAGTTCTACAATTTCTGAGAGTTCCATTTCACAAGGAAAAACTAAAGTCCACAATTTACGGCAAACGGATACCTTCTGCTTCAGTATTCAGTTCTGAAATACATAATTCATATATTGTTGCATTTTCTCAATACATCATTTTAAGACATTGCCTTAGAGGACATACTGTGAATTTTGAATTGATAAATATTATATTAAAAGAAGATGTAGGATGTTCTGATGACTGTGTGTCACGATGAAACTGGCCTCTTAGCCTTGCTAAGGTTTGAGAGAAGTCACTCCGTCTGGCCCATGTGAACTTTGTAGACTGATGTGATGCTGAATGACGACCCTGAAATCGCTTGACTGCATTTCCCGATCTAGTCTTCAGTCCAGAGGCAAGTATCTTCTTCACAGCAAATAGCTGTAAATAATTTTAAAAACAAATATTTGACTGTGGGAATTTCTCTTTTAAATTTTGACAAAAATAAACATGCAAATCCAGCAGCGTGGGGCCTCAGTTCTTTGCTTTAATTTCTCCCCTTGTAATGAAATAAAAGTAACTATGGCACTTTGGTTACTACGTTAATTACAAGGCAAAAAGGGGGATTATTATGTTATAAGAGGTGTCTGTGACACAGCTGAAAATGTTTAGAAACCAGGAGGGGAAATTATTTCAGGAAAAAAGAAAAAAGTGTAAACGATCATTTAAGGTTTTTTAACTTTATGTTATATAATGTGCAAACAATACTCCAAGCGAGACCATTAACATTTAATGAAGTTAAGTCTCTAAAATACACGCTGGAAAATAGAGACTTTGTTTTTTATTCAGTTTAGCACCAGGAGATGTACTGATGATATCGCCACATTGAAATTTACTCATTTAGCGCGTGCCATTTCCCCAAAGCAACTTAGTAGTAGATTAACGATTACAATTTATGTGCACCCCCTGGGATTTGAACCCACAACTTGTGGGTTAAAAATACAATGCTCTACTTGTTAAGGAACAAGAATAACATTTTGTGATTATAGTATTAGCACACAGTCTAGTATTCTTATAAGTACAATCTACTCAATCATAAAAGAGATTTTTCTGAATGCTGGGGAAGTGGAGAAAATGATCAGATCAACGACACAGCTTCAATTTCCCGTACAAGTATGGGCAGTGCAGGGTTAAGAATGACTGATTTATGGACAACTTGTACTTACGAACAAACTGCCATAAAACCCATTATATTACATGTCCGGGTTAAATACAATGTTTCGTAATAAGAAACGCACACACTTCTTTGTGACCCTCGTCAAATCATTGCGCGGCTTCAGCAGTTTGTTGATTCAAGGCCCAGTAAAGTAAAGTATGTAGTTACTTTTATTATTACTGTATAATTATTCGTATTCTTATTCTACTGTATTATTATGTATACTGTATTATGCATGTGCTTAAAGACAGAAAGGATCTTGTTCGTAACCTGGGGACTGCCTGTATTTAACTGCAGACTCCTGCTTGTAGAAGTACCAGCAGCCACTGGGCAAAGACTGTGATCAAAACATGCAGGTGTGAGTCAGAATACAAAAAGAAAAAAATGCAAAACACGCAGAAAATAAGGTGGAGATTTGAAAAAAGTATAACGATGTGTACACTGCTTCACTTACAGGACATGTATCTACACTGCTTCACTTACAGGACATGCATATGCTAGACTACGAACTTCTAGGAATAGTAGTGTGCATACATTTATTTTAATTATAACCCAGTACCCACTCCTTGAGCACAGGAATCCATTTCTCCACATGCTTCTTCTGCAGTGTTAAATTAAATTTGCAACTTGCTTATCTGACACCTTAACTGTCAAATCTTCTCATTCTTCAGTAGGAAAATGACTGTTTAACACAGACAGTAAATCTGAACTAACAGACATATTAACAAACTCATCTGTAAAAACACCTATTTCTTTGCGGCCTGTATGACAAAAATAATATTATTAGAGCCATATATTAACATCAAACTATGTTATTCATTTTTGGCAAATACTTAATTCTAGAATGTTGGATGAAAACAAAGACACACAAAATATGTTTACGGACGTAGTTATGTAACTAAAGGTGCAGCTTGCCAACGTTACATTTCACATCCCCCAGTCCCCGGAGCTGCATACAACATGTTTAAAATCTGACACCACTAGTTCATAATAGACTTGACTGAACAAAAAAACTTTATTAATCTGTAACAGGAATAATGCAGACAGAAGTTCCATAGAAGAAATTCATATGTGTATGAAATTATTTCAGATAAAAAACAGAAGACAAATGATTCTACCATAAATTCGACAAAAAAACGACAACGGTTTCTGTTTCGAAGTTACACATCAACATGGGACAAAAGCTTCTTCAAATAGTTTCCGTCTTTTGAACTTTAGTTTAATTTCAACAAGGTGGTTTCAGCTTCAAATAAGTCACACTGTTAGCAGAAATACTGGGAGGCTTTATAATGATTCTCAATGAAAGGAATTAAACTATTTGTTGTCCAAAATAAGTCCTGTCATTTATCACTGACATCTATTAACAATTCAGTCCTATAAAAATGAACCAAAACCAAATAACTTTGCCTGTTATCACAATACATTACATTTAGTCATGAATGTATACCTGATCTATTTATATTGATCAGTCGCTAAATATCTAAACGCCTTTCATAGCATTCTTCAAAATCACTGCATAATTCACATGAATACATGTGTTTCCATTTCAATTAAAGGTTAGCAGTAAATCAAAATTATTTTGAGATCTAAATATTCCTCTAAATAGAGGCCTATTCCTCTAACTCTCTATGCATGAATATTTACAAAATACTATAAATTGTCTTGTATGTGTTCATGTGTGTATGCAAGCATTCTTCAACGATGCCTCCTGTGAAACCATTAACCCACTCAATCAGTGGATGATTTACACATGGTTTGCATATCCCGACATTAAAATCAGATACACTATCAGAAAAATAGGTGCAACTGTGGTGCAGTTCTGTGAAACAACATGAATGTACTCCCAATGGAACAAAAATGTACTTCAGAGTCCATTTCTGTACCTTAAAAGGAACATTTCCCTACAGCTAAGGGTACAACTGGTAGAGCTTTGAGGGGACAAAGTATTTGTTACCTGAAAGGTACACATTGGCACTTTTTTCTGACAGTATAGTTTGATAAAAACTTGGGCCAACCATTTAGCTTTTTTTCCAACAGTGATTTGACACTGTATTGGATAAGCAGTTTGGATAGAAGGGTATTTAGGATTTTTTTTTTAAATTTATAACAGAGATGTTATACAGATTCACGGTCTAGGCATCTCAAACATCATCCATGTGTATATCAAGAAACAGTACTTGCACAAACTGTATTTTGCATATGCGACAGGGTGAACAGTTTTTTTCTGTTATTTTGCAGTCCCATCACAAACACATTCCAGGCTTTCTTTACAGGACACGGCGTGTGGTTATTTGGCTGAGACTGGATAAAGCAGAGGTATGATGATGCCTTTGCCCGGCTCGTGGAAATGTGCTATCAGGTTCTTCACGTTCCGAAAGACTCGTTCTGGGACACCTGGAGCTGTCTATAACACAAACGGGAGCCAGTTGAAAGTCCCATTTCATTTGTGCACTAAACTGATGCCGACAGTTGATGCAGCTTCTTGCTGCGCACGTATTTCGCACCAGAGCTCTTGCATGCAACGGTCTATGCAAGGCAGAATTCACCCCGGATAAGCCCCATCAGTGTCAATTGCATCAGAATATTTTGGCTTTACATCCCTCCAGTCACATACAAAATCAAACATAAACAAAAGACCATCTTCGTTGTTTGATGTCTCACCTCTGCAACCCACAGGCTGTCGTTGGTCTGATATACTCTGTAGGTGTAGACAAAACCTTTGAACCTGTGACATATGCAATATATTCAGGTTGGTACATGTCAATTCTGCTGTTAAACTATAAAGGACAGATAATGTGGGTAACTTAAATTATCGGTGTAAAGTACTGATCCCCTGATCATTCATCATTAATCAATCATGACAGTTCATGTATTTCACGGGGAAACCATGATTTGTTCTTGAGTAGTAAATCAGTTAAGTAATTTTTGCTCCCTCAAGTGGTCTTACCATTATTAACTAATGAGTTAACTGTTAACTAATATAGTGCCAGATTGATATGTAACTAACACTTAGTTACTGCTTAAGTAATGCATTAAGTATGCATGTACTACTACATTATTCATGTCCCCTCAAGAAAAGTGATTTGTAAATATTTGAAATTCACTGTAACCTTTCTCATTAATACAGCTGAATACAGCTGAGTTCTGCATATTCTGTTATATTTTATGTACAGTGCCAAGGCAATGATATATGTATAACTTTATAAGTTTACTTTATGTAAATGTAATCTAAATTTAAATCTTTTTGGTTAAGTCGAAGTTATATGCAAATTATGCTCTTTGGCTGTTTCGATAAAGTGTTTTAAATAAAACATACAATATAAGCAATGAAATATTTATGTAGAAAAGAGAACAGAAACTGTGGTTTCAATATGTGTGATTGTGAGCTTCCTTCTGTTGATTGTATATTAAACATTTTCGAGAATTAATTGTAGTATATAACTCAAAAGTTAAGTAACTTTCAAATCATAATGAAGGGGAAGCATAATGAAGTTAGAACATATGCACTTCAGAATAAAAAACAAATAAACATTAGATTTTCATCAGAAATCCGCCTTTGCTGCAACATTTGTGCATCAGGGTACTTTGTGCACAAGATATGCAATTCAAGATCATTGAAGGGTCCTCTGCGAGCTCCTCTGGGCAAAACAGAAGGGCCCACTTTACATTTCTGTACATGGATTCCCAAAGTCTAATTTGCAGAAGATACTTACAAAATACATAGGCAGTAAGCCCCAGTCATGGACTCACTCTTACGTATCAAGTAGCTGCCATCTCTCTTCGTTGCACAGAGAATCTTCTCTCCCATCTCCTTGTTGATGGTGCCATGGTAGAAAGCCAGAGCCTCCATTGAGTTGCGTAACGTGGAATGAAAACAAATGAGGGAGATGCCAAAGTCTGTGTGCTGCTGCAGACACTGTGCAGGAAGTAAGACGCCACAACAGGAAGTAGCATCACCGACTTCTACAATGGCGAAAAAAGTGATATAAAATGTCACACAGCGACTTTCAAGGACTGTTCAAAATGCTCGTCAGAGAGGTCCATTACGCTGCAGTTGCAGATATTCATAGCTACTATAAACTGACCAGCATCTGGTTATAATGTCATGTTTGGAAAGGAGAAGTCAGATTGGACAGTCCCAAGACTTTAAGATTAGCTACAATGCCATTCTCCTTGAGGCTTGTGTCAGGCAGATCCACAGGCCAGGTTAAACTCAAGTCAAGTGGCATTTTGTCATATGTTCCATATGCAAGTACATAATGGTGCAAAATAATACTCCTCATGACCACAGTGCAATATACAAACAGCAAGTGACAAAAAGAGGAAAACAAGGAAGTTGGACACAAACAGGGGGCTGGACACAAATTAATTTTCTGTGTCAAATGTGCCAGATTTCCAACAAACAATTCCAGAAGCATGCAGCAATGGCAAATTTCTGTTAACCCACCATGGTTCCACGTTAACTCATGCATCTGCCGTAACATGCACACTATCAGAATCTCATACTCATGCAAGAAATCTTATGGCAAATCTATATTATTCCATTATAAACATAAAATCAGTTACATCAGAGGCATTGGGACAGTCTTAAATCCATACAGACTATTTACAAGGTAATAACTGTTCTATACATGTAAATGTGTGTGCAGATTTGTCTTGAATTGAAAATATGACTCCAGCAAATTGGCAGCCCTGCTTATGGAATAAGTATTTACCTGAACCCATGATATCCAATCATGTCTCACACAAGAGGGATGGATTCCATTTGTTTTGTCCCTGTTTTGGCCAATTTATTTGGTTTTATTTTATCCTTAGTGTTTGGTACTGTTTATCTCCGTCTTTGCTCTTTGCCCTTGTGTCTGGTTTACCCTGCCTATGCCCAGTGTAATTCTGTTCTCCTAGTACTTGTGTTTCTATGTTGTTAATCGGAATCTATTCCACCTGTTTCTTGTTGTCCCCTGCTTGTCCTGATTGATTTATTTGGTTATAGTCCACACCTGCCCTTTTATTACTCTTGTTGTCTTTATGTGTTTAAGAGTCTGCCCTCATTCTGTTCTTCATTTTCTCATTTCGTTAGATGTGTATTCTTAGACGTGTAGATATTTGAGTTGTGTTGATGTTGCTTGAACTTTAGTTGTTTGCTAGTTCTACTCTGAGTTTTTGCTTGGTTTCCTATTATTTTACTTTTGTGGTTTTTGGCTGCTTGTAGTTCCTTTATTTTGTTCTTAACCTTTTGTGTTTAGTTCTTGTTAATAAACTGCTCCTTCTTGTAAGCTGCTCCATGGACCGTCACTCTTTTTCCACCTGTGCCATGTGCCGCCCTAACACAGGTTCTCTGTGGCACAGGAAATGACCTGTGGTAAAGAGCGTCTCCCAGCTGCAGTCGTTTCTCAGTTGTTTCCTTGCGGGCTGAGGCAGTGTCTATGCCTATCTCTCTGCATCATAACTGCGATTGTCTCCCACTTGGGGTAGCGGCTGTCTTTGTGCTGACAGTTGTTTTCAGTTATCACTAGCTTGATCAACTGGGCCTAGTTCTTTAAATAAAAGACGCACACCCTACCCACCCTAAATTTGTTCATTCTATAACATGAGTCTCAGTGTCACACTATGAAATCATCTGATTCCACACCGTATGACATCCAGGAGATTTCTCAGAATCATCTTATCACTCTTCCCATTACTTTACCATGACTCAACAAGTGCATCATATTACAAGTCATGTAAGTAGATGGCACACCCTCAAGCACAGCCATATGACATCAAGAAGTGTCTGTTTAATCATTGGCATTTATTATGATTCATATACATAAAGCTGGTGACATTTTGCCGTGTCTGGGAGAATATATGAAACAGAGGCGTTTTTCAGCTTTTATAGTAAAAAGGGATTGAAACAATGTTTCGTTTTAATGTTAACAACAATAAAAAAATCTGTGATGGTTTTTCTTAAATGTCACTTGTGTGCCCTCTAAACAACTGTTGAATTTTCAGCCAGGAATAATTTAGCAGGAGCAAACACTAATGAGAAAGAGGATATGACCTAAGTGATGCTATATCACTTATTTGTAGCATTAATAACAATTATGGAAAATTCAAAGCTATGTAAAAAATGCAATAAATTTAATTGGACTGATTTCACATTGGAGTGGCATGGTGGCTCAGTGGGGGTAGTATAGCTTCAGACCTCCAGGGTTGGTGGTTCGAGTCCTGCCTTTACTTGGAGTATGTGGAATTTTGCATGCTCTCACGTTGCACAGGTTTCCTCTGGTACTTCAAAGACATACAACTACTTGGCACCACTGAATAGCTTGTTGTGTGTGAGTGTATGTGCCCTGCAACGGATTGGCATCACGTGTAGGGTGTATGCCAGCCTGCTGCCCAGTGCTGCATAGGACAGGCTCCAGCCTCCATCCCCGTGAACCCCGCCGAGGATTAAGGGATTTGCAAATGGGTGGATGGATGATTTGGAATTGGAGCTCGTTGTGCCAGCAAACACTCTAGTCAAGGATAGTGCAATACTTCTCATCATTGCTGAAGATGGCACAAACACCACCATGTTCGGGCTGCTGGGATGAAATTCTTATGGCGGCACACAGGCCCTGTGATTCCCCATACAGATCTTGACTTGTGACAGGAGCACTTTTGAGTCTATGGAGCCCTACTCTAGGACCGTCGCTTTTTGGCAAGGCTGTAACGTTCTGTGCTTCTCTGGCGAAGCTCCCATTCCAACCCACCATCTTCCCAGCAAGCTGATCTTAAAAAAATAGGCCCAAAGATACATATTTTTGTAGCTATTTGTGACTAATTGGCAATCTTTCACCTTGCATGAGCTCTATAAAAGGTGTTGTATTCCTTTCAGAATATTAACTGGAAGTATTAGCATCAGTCACACCTAAGACATCTTCTGGAGTTCCTCTACAAGCCCCTGATAACTTATCCACAGCAGGTAAGGCTGAAAACCTTGTTTTCACTTGGGCTTGAAAAATTGTCCATAATTAAATACTTTTGTTTAAAATCAGTTCTTCATGCACAACAAATAAATCATCACAAAAATATGTGACCAAAAGTGCAACATAGCGGAGACAAAAATATATATATTTAAAACACTACTCACTTTAAGCAATCTCTGTCTCCCTCTGGTGATGTTAAAAGGAAAAAAATAAAATAAAATAAAACAAGGTGCGACATTAGCTATGAAAATAAGGTCATTATTCAGTTACGATCAATGAAAAAGCATACTATTATTTCCTTGGTGAACATGTCCTTACATACTGAATGACAAAATATGCTTCAGAGGAGGTTAGCAATTTATTTTTTGGAGAACCTCAAAGTCCCTTTTTTAGTTTACTGGTACCTGCATTCTGAATAAATAAAAATATTAAAATATTATTAAATACACAAAAAGTCCTTCATAATAACACCCTGTTGCAATAAAATACAATTCCTGGGGTGACGCTCCAAGGGTAAAATAAACATCTGCCCACAAGATGGCAGTGTGGAACATGTGGCATTGCTTGAGAGAAAGAGAGAGAGAGATAAACATTATATGTGGATGTAACAGCCATGAAAAGTCTGACATCTCAGGGTGTTTAGCTGAAATGCAGAAAAAAACTAATGCAGCTCAAATTAAGTAGTGATTTCCAGCTGTGTACAGAATCACACAACTGAGAGTTTTAAAGTACAGCAAAGAGAAATCTACTGACTGAGAGTTCTGGAAATAAACTGTCTCTCTTCGGGGCAAGAGAGTAACATCCGATCCTAAGAGACTAGCATCCGATCCTAAGAGAGTAGCATCCGATCCTAAGAGAGTAGCATCCGATCCTAAGAGAGTACCATCCGATCCTAAGAGAGTACCATCCGATCCTAAGAGAGTAGCATCCGATCCTAAGAGAGTGCCATCCGATCCCTAAGAGAGTACCATCCGATCCTAAGAGAGTACCATCCGATCCTAAGAGAGTAGCATCCGATCCTAAGAGAGTACCATCCGATCCTGGCCCTGCTTGCTATTCCAGTTTTAATTATGTCTGGATGTCACTACTGCCAAACAGATGGGGTTCAAAATTCATCAGAATAGATCACTGCTAATATACTCAGTAATGCATTCGGCGGTTGTTTTACATTTTAACGGTTAAAAAAGCTCGACAGCCTACATTGTCACGTTTTTATATGTATTTTTATACTAAGTTAAGAACAGCTAGAAGACTTTTTTTCACCCCACACAAAAATGGGCTTCCCATCAGACTTCTGGATCAGAATAGGAACTAGTAATCAGAAAATACCCAATCTGATGATGTCATTTCTAAGAACAAAAGAGGGAACAGCATTAACAAGCACATGATCTGGGTTCCCTGCTTTGTTTCACGACTACTTGTTGACTTCTTTTGTCTATTGAACAGTTATATAGCCGGGTTAAACCGTAGACGTGTGCTTAATGGATTTAAAAACTTCAGTGCTACTTGTATGACCATGTGACCTCCTTAGAAAAGGCAGTTCTTACCATGAAGGAACCCATTATGTAAAAGAGCAGAGATCTGAAGATACCTGTACATTGAGAATAAAAAGAAAACACTGAAAAAAACACATTATTCTTCTTATGGAACATCTATAGTAAAAGTGTAGTCATAAGACTTAGGATTGAGAAACACAAGCTCAGAGTAATCGTTCTTTATTTAGGTGTAAGACAAAGCATTTACCCCATGTTAAGTAGAGGTAGACTTAAAGGCTTGATTTAATTGATACCGTTGGTTTTGGAGGAAAAAGTGAGTCCTACTTGGCTTTATTTAGGTGTAGCTCATAAAGCAGCGTATATTATCCAGAAATGTCATGATGTCATGCCTCCAACTACACTAGTGAAATGTAAAAGCATGCCAGTCTCAGTGATATACTTTAAATATAAGATATGATTATTCTGAACCGCTGACTATATATATAGTCAGAATGAGATGTGTGTAATTTATCTGAATAATAAACCATATCTGATTTGTAAAAAAAAAAAAAAAAAGGGACAATGTAGGGGGGTAGCAGATAGAGCTACGCTTCCTTTTTGACCTACTCTGAAGTAGAAAGCTGTACGTTTAACTTTCGTTCATGAAAGTGATCATTCATGAAAAGCCCCCTGAGCTTCCTGTTAGCTCTAGTCCCCGTAGGCTGTAGGGTTTTGACATCTGCTGCGGTACCCACTGAAGGTTTGGTTTTTTTAGGGGTACCGTGACGGCGCTGTTTTCGCAGTTGTTTGGGTGGTTGTGGAGGGGGGGGGGGTGCTTTGTTCACGTGACTTCACTCCAATTCTCGGAGGTGCGCAACGCGCTTGGAGTTTACGATTCACTTGGAGAGAAGTTGCTGGAGAAGTTGAAGTAATAAATAAAGGGACTCAGATTTATGATTTGTATGCAGAAAACTGCTGACGAGTATAAAACAAGACAAAAAAATACTTTTTGTATATGCGACCATTAGCATTTCATAGTGAGCTGATCTGGTTAAAACAGAAATAGAATTGCTAAGTGCTAGTAAATAAACGTTACGCTATTTTGTCTGCATATTTTAAACATAGACCTCGTGTTGAAAAGTGTATTTAATCGATAAACGCCTTTTGTTAAGCCGTGAAAAGTGAAAGAAACGCGATAAACACATTATCGCATTATTAAAAAAAAATAACAGAAACAGCAAGAGGGTCACTTTGTATCTAAATGTATTCACAGCTGTGTCTGTATCAGTTAAAAACGTAACAAAAAAGTGCAATTTGCATTATAAAATTATAAAAAGGGCAAGTTTTGTGAGTGACGTGAAAAAATCTAAAACAAATAAAATAGCTTAATAGTCCTGATTATAGAGTCCACAGCAGCAGGCACACGTATTTACATTATCACTGTGCATGTGGGACCGTTGGTGCCTTGCACTCTATGTCCACTTGAAGAATAGAAAGGTGTTTTTGAACCCTTTAGACCTCCGATTCTAAAAAGGATGGAAAGACAACAGGACAGTAGGTTGTGTAGGCTGTGTGTTGGACTGCTGGGTGAGGCCTTGTTCACATGACCTCAAACTCTGTACCGAACCCGGAGGAAAAAATTCCCAGCTTGTCAGCCGCTTTGGATAACGGCAAGGGACAGATAGTACAAAGCATAGAGCTGCTCAACCAGAAGATTCAGCAGGAGAGGCCTTAATCTAGCAATACGGGCCTTGACTGGCATCCTAAGGTTCTCTAAAGGGCACTGTGCTGCGCCACAATTTCTAGAGGACCAATGTCTTTAAGGTCACTCAGTTTCCTGGAGAAGGAGCTGAGCCTGGTGCTGATGGACCCTCTCTTCTGGGACAGGCTGGACATCCGAGCCTGGTACAGATCGCTGAGCTGTTGTCGGAAATTGATCCCCACAAAGCAGTAGAGGAAGGGGTTAATGGCACTGTTGGACAAACCGACGCAGAGGGCAAAGGGAAGGAGGATGCTGACTACCTGCCGTATGCTGCAGACTCTCAGCACGTCCAGGTCAGCCAGAGCTTCCAGAAAGGTGAGCATGTGGAAAGGGAACCAGCAGACGAAAAAAGCCAGAACCACTGCCACCACCATCCTGCGGACGCGGTCCAGGTTGTCGGAGCTCTTAGTCAGGCCTTTGCCTGCCAACAGGTGATGGCCGATGCTGCAGTAGCAGCTGGAGATGACGGTGAAAGGAAGCACGAAGCCCAGGACGCTCTTCATCAGTGCCATCCTGGGGAACCATGTTACACTGGGGTATCTGATCACACAAGCCGTGACTCCCACCTCATCCAAGTAGTAGATCTTCCTAAACATCATGGCAGGAATAGAAGACAAGCAGGCTACAGTCCACACCAGGCAGCTGACGGCCCTCGCCCGGCACGGGCTACGGCAGCACTGGGACCGGAAGGGGTGGACGATGGCAAGGTAGCGGTCCACACTCATGCATGTGATGAAGAAGATGCTGGCATACAGGTTGAGTGTCACAAGGGTCCCGCAAAGCTTGCACATAAACGTGCCAAAGATCCAGTCATAGTCGAAGAAGTAGTAGACAGCCCAGAATGGGAGGCTGAGGACGCAGAGCAGGTCGGACAGCGCCAGGCTGAGCATGTAAGTGTTAGCCACCGTCTTGCGGCTGCCCTTCTGGCACAGCACAAATACTACCAGGCCATTACCCATGGATCCCAGTATGAAAATGATGCTGTAGATAGCGGGGATTAGCTTATTCTGATGCTGGGGGGGCAAAAGGGTGTCACAGGAGGCATTGGTCACATTGTCCACTGAAGTCAAATCGATAATCGAGAAGCCAGTAGGAGGAACAGTGGCCATCGTGGAGCTGCGTCTGCCCTGGAACCAAGCAGCCGACGGGATTCTTCGCCGAATCGCGTTTCTCTGTGGAGGAAGAGGAGGAGAGTTAATTAACTGATTGTTATTCCCATCATTACTCTCCCTTGCCTCACAACCTGACTCGTCAATTAAAGCAAAACTGAAAGCTGGTCATTCGATACTTTAATTCAAATTCCGTTTAAAGTGCCAGATGCACATAACATAAGAAAATCCATCAGTGGGATTCTCTTAACTCCTCAGTGCCCAGAAACCATTGAAAAGATCCCCCCCCCCCCCCAACATGGTAAACAGGCTCCAGTTATTTTAAAAAATCAAGCCCCCTTGTCGTTTTCCCATGGAGGACTCCTTAAGTTGTCTTTCTTTTTTCCCTTCTGGAACAATGATAAAATCCATCGCTCCCCCACACATAATTAAGATTCCCCCTGCGGGTACGGCTGCATCCCTTCTGCGCATTTCAGTTTAACAATTCCCTGCGTTCGTATGAGAAACTGCATCTGGTTGCGGTTTATTGGAGGAGGACGTGAGGGGAAGCTTATGGTTGGCTGGCGAGGAGCAGGAGAGGTTCTGCATTTCCGGCACCAAAGGCAGGCAAGGCACATAAAGAGAAGCCTGCTGCGAGATAGACAGCACATTTCGCATTTTTATTCATTTTTATTTTTTCAATACTAAAGAGCTTCATGACCAGGGATAATCTGTGCACAGACAAACATGTTTTAAACAACAAAAAAAAAACGAATTTTGAAGAAAATTCTAAATTCTCCATGGTTATGTCCTCTGGTCAAGACACTTCTTTAAGGACTTTTGAACATTACCAGTCAAACGTTTATTCACACCACAGGTTTTCACCAAACTGCAGATTGGTGGTTGATACTAGCATAGTAAAATCTTACACTGTCTTTTAACTTTAAATGCACTAGTTAACAATTTCCTTCCAAGAAACTGCAGTATTTAACATGCCTTGTAGAAAGAATGCCTCAGATTTTTTTCTGCTGTTATTACTGCTAGAGGAGGTTACTTTAAAGAATCAGAGATATGACATTTTCTTGCCAATAAAGGTACTAAAATGGTGAACATACTGTATATTTATTAGCAAAGAATATTGGGTATATTTTTAGTAAATATTAAGCGAGTAACATGCAAATGTAGAAATTTTCAGTGTTAACTTTTGACTGGTAGTGTATCATGCAGAAGCCCTGATAACTTCAAGATGTAAACTTGATGCATGCAAACAACAGGCTTTATTGCTCCCTTAAGTTGTTGTTGCAGATAATGGACTTTCACACTTAGCAAATTCTTGGCTGTGGTGTCTATTATAGTTGAAGTGAAAGACTATGTGGCGAATCACTGCAAGCAGACGTCAACTGAGTCTGCAGTATGAGTCTGCATCCTGCAAGCATCTGTTAGGCTGAAAGAACACGATAGTGTTGCAGAAGCCAGTCAAACCATCCCTAAACTCAAATGTCTAGGGACCCATGTCAGCACTTTATGATAAGACTTTTTTTTTTACATCCAAATGCCTGTAACAAGCCAATTTCATTATTGATGAAATTACTAAAAACTTCGACTCTCTTTCAATTGCAGAAAAGCTCTTTAAAAACGTTTCATTTTAATTTGTAAACATACGTAAATATCAAGAAAAATTCTACACCGTCGTCAATACATAAAAGCTGAAAAAGTCGTTTAGACAAAAACATATGCTTAGAATGAACCCCTTCACTGTGTTTTCAGTAGCAGTGATAAAAAAAAAACATTTGTGACCATGAAATGCCGCCTTACCTTTGATGGGAATCTCTATGTTTTCACTTAACACCGTAGTCCGTAGTTTGTTAACTGACTGGCTAAAGCAGAACTCAATGTTCTTGCTTATATTTCCTCAGTGGTCCATCGGGGATTCAGGCATATAAATCAACAGCCTGGACACATAGCAGCCTTATGGGTAAGAAACTCCCAACCCACCCCCTCCACCTCCCCGTCTTCCCCCACCCCCCGCAAACCCCGATCCTCTGGTATTAACTGACTTAGGTCCACAGGGGCTCAGGAAGAAGCTGAAGCAAGGAGAAATGGAATCAAGATGTGTCTCCCTAAATTCGAAGGATACACAGAGATTACTAAGCTGATCGGGCAAACAGGAACCCCTAGTGTTAAGATTGTGTCAGTCTTACATAGAGCATGTCTGCGCCTTACTGCAGACAGCTGGGGTATTTTTCTAACTAACTACCATCAGTAGGGAAAACGTGAGCCCACAGTGACCGGCTGCAGAGCAAAGTTACTATGTTTACCTCTACCCCACCAACAGGGGGAGACGATAGTGGCTGTCTGAATGGGAGGGGAACTGTGCCTGCATGTCAGCAATGTCACACTAATAGTAGGCCGCAGGGAGCCCCTGAGTAGCTCGCACCACACTTATTAGAAATCAAATTAATAACGCCACAACCACCACCCCGATCCACGTTCAAACGTGTAGCACTCCCCAGAATATTTTCTTTGGGGAAGGGGGTCTCACTGTAAATAAGGTTGGAGACCCATGATCTACATCTACCCCCATCACCAGGGGGGGGTCATGAAGCACGATTAAAGTTGAATCCACCCACTCATGCTCGAAATGAGTCCTCAAACACAACGATTTCCCAGTGGATGCAATCTCTAGATCTCCGTTTGACATTTATTTTTGCACGTATGTAACTTGAGGCAAAAATTCTGCCAATGAATAAACAGATAATAGATAGTCAGGATAAACGTTGATCACTCTTGTTAGATAGCTATTATCAAAACAGGCAAAGCATTTCAAAACAGGCTTATCAATTATTTCTCATGCAGTCTAATTAATTAATAAAAAGAGACATTACATTTCCACTGTTTCCACCAGAATGGATCTACATGGGTATGTCCCAGTGGTCTGCGCTTCTTAGTTTTGATTTTAAAGCTCAGGAATGTGTTTTTGGACACCAAACAGCAGCAGTGTGACGGCCAGCTGAAAGCCATTACTAGCAAAAATCTGAACAGCAGAATCTGAATACTTGGCTTAAATACCTGTATAAATACCCGTATCTCTGCAATCAACGGACATCGTAATCATTTTACGCGTTTTAAGCATTAAGACGAACACCATCTCTCCGTGGATTCCCCATAAATCCCACACGTGGACACACTCCCCTCATACTTTGCGAACAGCTTTTCTGTTTTTCTTCCACTGATGGATAAATGAAAGGTCAGACAGGCATGGTGTGAGCGAGGTGCACTGCGGAGGGGTCGCTTAGCACTGAAATCTGCTTTAATTCACAGAGACATCCTTTACGTTAGAGTATTTGCAGTTACCACGCAACACACCTTGTCTGACTAATCAATACACAATGATGAAAATGATCAAATTCATTCAATGGCTGGCGTGCCCCAAACACCCTAAGTTTGCCGAGTTCAACGTGACCCTGGGTAAACAAGGGAGGGCCTTGTGTTTCACCAATCAGTCTTCATTGTATGACATCACCACATTGGTCTGATTTTTTTTTCTTTTTCAAACTCAAGGCTCCTTGCCATAGAACAGAAGCTGGTATGTGGGCTCAGCAAGTTAAATGTCTGTCCCTGTGATTGGAAGAATGCTAGCTCAAGTCTTCTGATCATTCTTCTTTTTCGTACCATGAAATAGACACATCCTTATATAGCTTCATCCATCCCTTGGAGGTTAGCATGTTCTATGACATGTCTCTTAACAAAAAGCATACACAATAAAATGTGTACTTTACAAATCTGTGCACCTTGCCGCTTAACAGAAAACACTGGTTTTAATTAATGTGGTGATGTCATACAATGAAGGCTGTGATTGGTTAAAAAAGTGACAAGCCCCTCTCTTGCTGACCCACCGGACTTGGCAAAATCAGGACCTTCTTGGTGCCTCGGTTGAGTTTTGGGAAACAGATGCATTTTTCTGGCCATCCAGAAAAAATTTTGAGCATTTGAGTACCGTTATGAAGAATATGGTACATGCGTCCATCCATTATATACATCCAGATGATGGTCACGAAGCACAGGGGGGGCCAGGGCCTGGCGTCAGGAAGCCGCCTCCCCCATCGGATGCACCGTCCAGCTGACCCAGCCCTCCCAGCGTTCATCAACTACCCCAGCTCTGGAGGCATGGGAAGGTCCAGGCTCCCCCGGCCCCGGGACTCCTGACGCGGGGGGGGGGGG
>JAODUD010000002.1:80874-107801 GCA_026784285.1 Stomatorhinus walkeri | reverse complement strand
CCCCCCCCCCCCCCCCGCCACCCAGAAGGATAAGCGGTTTGGAAAATGGATGGAAGGAACTAACTTTGGTTGGCTTTGGGAGAAGAATGTGTGCATCGGTTAGGAAAGGACAAGTTTATTGAGGGTTGGGATTTTTCTTTTGGGAAATAGCAGGGATGGAGCGGGATGGAGATCAATACTACACAGAGCTGAACACGAGAAAAGGAGCCATTACAGCAGGCAGGAAAAGTGCAAAAACTCCGGCGGGAGTTATGGCCAACAAACAAAATGGATGTGCAGGGCCACTGAGAAGTGCATCTAGGCGAAAGCGAACGGGGGAAACATGGCAACGTATAGTTAATGCAGGAAATCAGAGCAGAGAAGACTAATCAGGAACACAAACCTCGGTTACTGAAATTTGCCTCCAGTCATACACTATGCCCCTGGCACATAGTCATATGTTCATTTTGAAACAGCTAAACTTCAATCTGCCACATCTTCATCCATGGGGTAACTCTTTGTTCAGATACCATGTATAAATGAGTTCTGGCACATGCAGTTACGCCTGTGGCCTCAGGTGTGTTTACCTAGTCTGATGAGGGACGCCGTAAATGGAAAGCGGGCCCAGGTGAGTCCGGGTCGACACGTGCATGCAGCCATCGCCCATCAAATGAGAACGGCACTCCGCCGATGAGTCACCTCTGTTCAGCGAGATGTTCTGACACTGAGTGCCTGTGCCTCAATCCTGCACGCAGCGTTCCTTAGCGATGGTTGCCTGGCGACCGAGAGGCAAGCCCGCCTTTCAAAATGTGAATTATGGGCAACGACTTTACTCCGTGAATCAATGCGCCGGTATGAAACCAGTGGCATTTGTCTGAATGAAACCCGAGTGGTTCCTGTTCCGTTCTCAAACATTCCAGTCTCAGGAATGTGGCACGAGTGTCACGATGTGGATTCATCACGCCTTCACCACCACTCTGGATGCTGGTCACTGTGGGGTGATGTGGACGCCTGCCGATTCCTGGGTCCATGTTGATCATCCTGGCTGCTTCCGAATGGAATTCCCTCGGGAATGGAAATCTGTCTTCCTGAGCGGTGCCCCCCGAGAGAGAGATAAATCCTGATGGTCAACAGGGACGCGATCACCGTGAAGAAGAGCACACAGCTTCAAGCGAAAAGGAGGCCTCTTCTGTCCAGCTCTCTGATTAGACTCATAAACATCTAGCAGCTCATTAGTGGACACAGGTATCCTGATGTTACAAACAACAGCAAATCATCCGACCCATAAATAGGTTCAGGTCCAAAAACATGGAACACAGAACACATCTGAACAAGAGCTGGTCATAAGGGGTAAATTGTCAGATTTCTGTTTTACGCAACCCTGGATGTAATTTCACCTTTATTTAATTCAAGCCCATAGAACTTTATTAATTAATCTGTAGGTGATTTTTCATGATTGTTCATCATTTCATTCTTAATGATGTTCCAAAATTCTCTCCCAACTCCACATTCATGTCTGAAACCCTTGTGGCTAATTGCGTTCTGCCTCGGTTTACTGACGAATCGAAAGGTACAAAAGAATAAACTGGAAATGGTACATGAGCCGTTCGCCGGCACGAGGTATCGGGGCCTTTGCACACATGCGCCTCTATCTCCATGCCTTCCTGTCCTGATTTAATACTACATCGCGAGTGCCCTGACGTGCTAACGCGTCCTACAAATGTTAACGCCTCGCTGCAGACAGAAAAACCACAGTGTGGATGGAGAATTACAGATGTAATGCTGTACTCTGCATGGAAATGAAGCACTACTGTAACATGATGTCTGAAGCAAGCCTGACCAGGCAGATGCTGATTATGCCGTAAAGGTAAATGCTGACGTGCTCAAGCCTCCTCGGAGCTTAGCATGTTAGCTACCTGCCTGGCTATGCATAAGAGAGCGTGCTGGGGCGGTGATGTAATATCTCACTGTAGCAGCGTTATTTTCCTACAGCTGTGAAAAGTGCCTACAAGCCACTTGATCCTGAATCTTATTAGAATCTTATTAGACTAATAGGACGTCCGGGAGGGAGCTGCGGAGGATGAGTGTGTAACACTGTGTGTGTGTGTGTGTGTGTGAGTGTGTGTGTGCGTGCCCTGTGATGCCTAGAATAAGGCCTTTCATGACCCTGACCAGGATAAGAGGTTAGAAGATGGATTGATGAATGGATGGATGTATGAGCCATTTAAGAATGTCTTCTGACCTAAATGAAACAGCCATTTCTAACAGTTGGCTCAGTGGGTAGCACTGTTGATTCACACCCCCAAAGCTAGGTGTTAAAATCCCACCTCTGCATGTTCTCCATGTGTTGTTTCCCCCTGCAGTCCAAAGTCATGCAGCCAGGCTAACTGGTATCTTTCCATTATTATGAGCTGGCATCCCATCCATAGTGTACCCATGCCTCGTGCCCTATGCTGCCTGCCTCGTGCCCTACACTGCCTGCCTCATGCCTTATTCTGCCTGCCTCATTCCCCATTTTGTCTTTCTCATACATTATGCTCTCTGCCTCAAGCCTTATTCTGCCTGCCTCATTCCCCATTTTGTCTTATTCATACATTATGCTCTCTGCCTCGTGCCCTACGCTGCCTGCCTCAAGCCTTATTCTGCCTGCCTCATTCCCTATGTTGCCGTCTCATACCTTATGCTCTCTGCCTCGTGCCCTGTGCTGCCAACCCCATGTCTTATTTTGTCTGCCTTGTTCTTTATGTTGCCTGACTCATACCTTGTGCTTTCTGCCTCGTACCCTATGTTGTCAAACTTGTGCCTTATTTTCCCTGCCTCATTCCCTGTGTTGCCTGTCTCATACCTCATGCTCTCTGCCTTGTGCCCTGTGCTGCCAACCTTGTGCCTTATTCTGCCTGCCTTGTGCTGCCTGTCTCATACCTAATGCTGTCTGTCTCATGCCCTTTGCTATCTGCCTCGTGCCTTATTCTTCCTGCCTCGTTCCCCATGCTGCCTGCCTCGTTTATTAAGCTGCGTGCCTAGTTCTCTGTGCTATCTGTCTTTTGCCCTATGCTGCCTATCTAGTGCCCTATGCTGCCTGCTTCCTTCACTGTGCTGCCTGCCTCATTCCCTATGCTGCCTGCCTCATTCCCTATGCTGCCTGCTTCATTCCCTATGCTGCCTGCTTCTTTCCCTATGCTGCCTGCGTCATTCCCTATGCTGCCTGCCTCATTCCCTATGCTGCCTTCTTCATTCCCAATGCTGCCTGCCTCATTCCCTATGCTGCCTTCTTCATTCCCAATGCTGCCTGCTTCTTTCCCCATGCTGCCTGCCTCATTCCCTATGCTGCCTTCTTCATTCCCAATGCTGCCTTCTTCATTCCCTATGCTGCCTGCCTCATTCCCTATGCTGCCTTCTTCATTCCCAATGCTGCCTGCCTCATTCCCTATGCTGCCTGCCTCATTCCCTATGCTGCCTTCTTCATTCCCTATGCTGCCTGCCTCATTCCCTATGCTGCCTCTCTAGTGCTCTATACTGCCTGCAACCCAGTCCAGGAGAAGCAGTTCTAAGATGCATGGAGAGAGGGGTGAATTTATTGGACCGGAATTCAGTCAAAACCCCTAAAAATTTGAAAAGATAATATGACGAGATGTTTGCCCTTTTATCTTCAGGGGTCTGGACGTTTGCAAATGACTGCTGACAATGAAATCAGCGATAGAGAGAAATGTCACTCTCCATCGACTCAGCAAAGACGCAAGACCGGACATGAAGGCGGCTTGTCTTACAGACCTTGAGCGCCTGCGTCTCTTTGTCATTTTGGATCAGCACGGGGCAGACGTACAAATGCAGTATTTCGTTTCAAACACACAGACTACATTTCACTTTTCAGCAAATTTCACTTTTCAGGTCTGTGCCTCCTGTGACACAACGGCATTTTATCGCTGCTTCACGTTAAAAACATAGAACAACATAGGATGCAAACTGTAAATGCTAAACTATATAAACAAAGTAACTCTTAAGGATCCAGTGCCAAAATCGCTCCTTCGACGAGGCTCACACACTTGGAATCGTGAGCCTGGGCCTTGTTAGAACCCGGCAGTATGTTAGCATAGAGTGTGAAAACTACAGGACTAGGAAGAGAAAAAAGAACCCTAAACATCACTGACAGGTAGACACAGACAAGTGTGTTGCACTAAGAGGGATGACTCAGAATAGACAGCGATGAGGCAATCCGAAAATATCTCGCCCGTGAAGGGAAGAGCTCTGACAAGCTCTCAGACAGACTCGCTGAGGGCTGCCACGATATAAATCCCAATAGACGCACAGAGGAGCGGCGGGAATGTGACCCGATCAAACCGTGTGCGTGGGAGTGGCCTAGCAAAAGACCCAATCACAGGGCTGCGAGGTTCTGTACTTGCTGAGGATTCAAATCCCTTTGACAACCGAACTCCTGATAAGTGTTCGTTTATTCATTCAGCAGGGATTTTTATCTGAAGAAAAATACAACAGAGAAATATGGGTCAATCAGTCCTTGGAGCAACTGGGGTTAAGGGCCTTGCTCAGGAGCCCAAGAGTGACATCACACTGCCAACCACATTTTAACCATCAACATTCTGATCATGGGCAAAGCATCACAACCTTCTGAGCCACACATTGCCCCATATGTGTTCAAAACAGTTCATCTATAATCATTCCAGTACAGCTACATTCACACACTATATTTGCAAATCTTGCCAGCGCTAATGAATATGGGAATACGGACAATTTAGTCTGTTTTGAGGCGTGCATTTAGTTTATTTAATTGTCGGTTGTGACATTTGCTGGATGAAATACTGCATGATTTTCATCATGGATATTAATATGCACGACTGAGAAAGCACTTCAACATCGTAACAAACTGCCAACGTTCGGAAAGATGGGGGAAGAATCAGAGTCTGTGGTGGATTTCGAAATGGCAAGAGGGGTGAAGGAAGAGTGCTGATTGATTTTAAGTGACCAAAAGAACTGCAAATTTCTCCCAGTAACTGAAGGGAGGTGGTGACATTCTGTTCCTGGAAGTTAGTGGTGCCCAATAACCCTGTGCAGCATAAGCAGTAAGAAGATGGATGAATGGATGGAAGTTGCCAGCTGTTATGTTCGCATAGAACAATTCAGGATAGAAGTGGTGGATAAGGATGGGAAGCAAGAGCACAGAATAAAAGAGAGGGAGGAGCTCAGAGTGGTGCACATGAATAACCATGAAGAGATCGACTGCCAAAAGAAAAGGGGGTCTAGTATGGAAAGGGGAGTCTAGTATGGAAAAGGGAGTCTAGTATGGAAAGGGGAGTCTAGTATGGAAAAGGGAGTCTAGTATGGAAAAGGGAGTCTAGTATGGAAAAGGGAGTCTAGTATGTAAAAGGGAGCACAAATTGCCACAAACGAGTCCTGGGGCTGAGAGTGTAATTGGCTGAACTAGATCAATTTTGCCAAAGCGGTCCTTTCTCTGAGTACACTGAAATCATGAGGCCTACCCCCCCAGCTCTGACTGCGGACAGAGGACAGCCCAGTAAGCTACGCCTGCTGGAGCCTCCATCCCCCCCGCCCCCACCACCTAAAACGAAACACCACCTCTCTCAGTATGCCAGGGATGGGGGCCTTCAAAAGTTAACAACCGCTGAGGGTGGGGAAGGGAGAGAGATAGCAGGGTCAAATTAAAAGACGGGGGAGCTCTGTGATCCGGGTCGGCACTCGGACTCACTTCCACATTCGAGAAGGAACACAGAGTGCCCCCAGTGGACAGGCGTGTAAATAAACGAAAAACAGAGAGGTCACTGACATTCCTAAAGGCAGGGAAACCAAGAAGGGCTGAAGGACAAACTGTTTTCAAAGCCCTGTAATCTCAGTGCAGCTAATAATAAATCACCGATAACTAACTGTACAGGACGTACATGGGCAAAACAATTTCTGTGCCTAGAATATAAACACTAATTTTCTTTTGTTGAATATTTTGAATGAGTGCTACACACTAGCTCTCATACATGTAAGGGTAGGGACTGTTTCACTAAATTCCCTTTAGTGTGTGATTGTGCATGCGTGTCTCTGTGTGTAAGTGTGCCCTATGGTGGACTGTCATCCCATCCAGGGTGTCCCCAGCCTTGTGCCCTGTGCATTATGGGACAGGCGACAGGCTGCCCACAACCTTGCACTGGATAAGCAGTGACAGAAGATGGATGGATGGATATTTTAATATCACCTGTTGCATATAATATACTTGGTGTAAGGGTCACCTCTCAAGCCCCCCCCACCCCACCACCAGTCACGCGTTCACGTTAATGAGCACTGTAGCCACCTATCCTGAAAAAATATATAAAGAGTTAGCAGCGAAAATTCAATAAGTCCCACTAGAGCAGTAAAGACTAATGACGTCTCAGAGGAGGTGTAGACAGAGCTGGGTTCTGTTAATGACCACGACTCATGGGGGGAGAGGGACCCGTGTGCGTGTGTGTGTGTGTGTGTGTGTCCTCAGGCCAGGGACCAGTATTAGGGGGCGTCTGCGTGGGCATGTTGCACACACACCACACACGCACACGCCCACAGAGATCCACAACACACACGCCTACCCACCTCCCACCAGCAAAAACAAAACCCGCTAGCATAATTGGGGGAATTTAAAATCCAAACTATTTCAATATCATCTAAATGGTTTATTAATACTTTCTTTAATTTGGTTACTCAGAAAACGCTTCTGTTCAAGTGATGATAATGCTTTGAGTACTGCTTACTACTCCAGCTGAATGCGTTAATAATTCTTTAATTTTTTATAACGAAGGCCCGCAACCTAATGAAGTTTCAACACGAACACCACTGTATCACTGTATACTAGGTATAAGTGAAACTACATTTACAATACATCAAACAGAAGGTGGACCCTTGTACTTTTCTGCTAAAAGTTAGGTGGCCATTTTCTGACTAGAGCTTTAATGAAATAAACACTCCAGTGAACGACGATGAGTCAGACAAGGGTCCAAGAGCAGAAAGAGGAATCATAAATAAGATCCACGTTCACGTATGGTATGATTAGAAGTGTCAACAGGACCCCCAACCTGGGAACTGCTGTCATTTTTGTTTGAAGACCTCTGTGAAAACCCCCCCAAAGCCAATCAGATGCCTCGGTACAGATGGCAGAGTCTCATGCCGCCATGCCAAATGGTGGAGTGGCTGGACTGAACCGGACTTCCCCCTCCCAAGGAATTCTGAGTGACCACAGTAAAGAAAGGGCTGGAGCCCAGGTGAGGGGAAAGTGTGACATCCCAACAAGGAGGGGGGGAGGAGGGGGACCGGCGTGCCTCACTGGGGAGTGTGATCCAATTTTCAGCGGCAGGCTGCATTTTCAGCCACTTGTCCCAGTCATGCCATGCTGCCTCCTAATTGAATTTTTACCGGAGGGGCAGGATCTCACTTGCCCCGCCCCCATCCCGCCAGAGACCTGCCTTTGCTATCCTGTCGATAGCACCGGGATAACAATTCAGCCACAGAACGTTTCCCTGCAAACCGGCAACCTGCCGGGAGCCGGCCGCCCCATTTACCAGTCCCCCCGTCCTGCATCTGTAATACCGCAGCTGGGCTGGACGCTTCTGGGCTTGGTTAAACGCGGAAACCCAACCAGCCTCCTCCTCTAATCTACCACCTGCCTGTGCTGAAGCTGGGACATTTCATCAGACGGTTTATCCCCCCTCCACCAGCAATAAGACTAGATGGAGGGATAAATCCATCTGATTAGGCAGAGATAGCACAAAACGAAAGGAACCCCCCCCCCAAGACCCCCTGCCACAGGGCCACTCCACCCAGGATGCATCCATTTTCCACTCGTCCATCTTCCCAGTCTTGTTTTTAACGAGTGCCATGTCCTCGGCCATATTGACCCCACCGCACTGCACTGGGCCCCCACTGTGTTTCCATTGGTGCCCAGGAGCCTGATATGAGGCCCTCGAGATGCCACCAAGCAAACATGTACCCAGGAGTGACCCGCATTTACATACATTCACTCGGCTATGCCCCCACCCACCTAGAAGCCGCTTACAGCTTTTATCTGTTATTCCAGTTGGATATCTTACAAGAACAGTCCCAACTATGCACTTTCCTCAGAAGCACCCTTCCCAGGACTCGAACAGAAACCCAGTTTGCAAGTCTTCTATGCGACGCTCCGTGCAGCAGATTTCGTTCGACCGCTACCCGGCTCGGGATCCTGAAAGCTGCAGCTCCCTGCTTATTCAAAAGCACATGAATTACAGGAGAGAAGTGCTCTGATAAAAGGAACGTGGTACAACAGCTGGACTGGGATGCAATCACAAGTCATGTATAAAATGCAGTCGCATCTTATGCACTGAATGCAACGCGTTCCAGTGAGCACTTGATACAAAATTAGAGTCCCTAAGTGTTTGATGATGTCTGACTCACCCTCTCTGTATTTCAAATCAGATCCAGTCACCAGATATCATCGTCAGTATTGCATTGGCTCCTGCTCTTTCCCATACACCCGGTTGGTGGTCACCAACATCCAATAATATATCATACTACACTTTGCCATAGACCCAGTGGTCACCACCATCCAATCACATATCATACTGCACTGTCTCATAGACCCAGTGGTCACCACCATCCAATCACATATCATACTGCACTTTCCCACAAAGCCAGTGGTCACCACCATCCAATCACATATCATACTGCACTTTCTCATAGACACAGTGGTCACCACCATCCAATCACATATCATACTGCACTGTCTCATAGACCCAGTGGTCACCACCATCCAATCACATATCATACTGCACTTTCCCACAAAGCCAGTGGTCACCACCATCCAATCACATATCATACTGCACTTTCCCACAGAGCCAGTGGTCACCAACATCCAATCACATATCATACTGCACTTTCCCATAGACCCAGTGGTCACCAACATCCAATCATATATCATACTGCACTTTCCCATAGATCCAGTGGTCACCAACATACTATATCTACCAAAAGTAGCACTACATCAACCCACTTCAACCTGCAATGAGTGCTCAGCAGATCCAGAGCAGATGCACAGCCAAGCACCCATGCTGCCTGAAGCACTGAGTGTGATAACTCTATGAGCTTTTCCATGTTGTAATCATCTCAGCTCTCCATCATGGTACATCCCTTTCCCTCCCTTTCTTTGCCCAGGACCCTACCTGTGACTGTGTTCACTATACTCTGCATTTCTCAGTATACAATGTCATATTTTATTCTGCATTTCCTGATGTCACTGCACTCAGAGCCTCTTGCTGTAGCCTATCAAATGACCAGTTAGAGCAGAACAGCAGATCCAACAAGATCCCACCCTGGTGATGCCATTATCCAGTCAGATAAGCACAGCTGTCTGGACCAGAACCACACCATCAGCAGCTGTATCGCTGGGCCCTAGTTCTCCACAACCAAGACAATTTACATGCTGCAAATATTCATTTACACATATACGCATGTTATTTTTATTTTTAAAGTTTTGCAAAGTGGCACTTTGAGATTATTGTTTTTTTATTACTATGACTATCACTGTAAAATTCCACGTAAAACGTCCTACACTAAATACAATTTGATTTACGGTTCAGTAACCAAAACATAATCCCGCATGCATACACATGATTTAAATTATAGATGCATTTTAAATTATACCTTTAATTGCTGATGCAATTTTACCTCATTACCATTATTCAAATTTACAAGACATATAATAATTATGGCCTCACTATAATTTAACTTTACCCTGCGCCTTGCTATTTGTAATTGTACTAAAATGCACCCACTCTTTACTAGAGGATTCCTATAAAGAACTGCGGTTACTTTTCATTTCGTTTCTTGGACATTTGAAAGGAATGTCTACTTCTAAACAAACTATGCAGCGATGAATAAACGTGAGTGTGGAGGCAGATCCGCCCAGGGCACAAATCACTGGACAGCAGCTGCCGGGAAGAAATAAAAAGCTCTCTGTCCTTAACGCCATTCAACTGATCAAATAACCCCCGTATTATACCACACAATACCCAGTTAGAGTTTAATGTTCCTTCTGTCGATACAAATAATACGTTTTTGTGATTTCAGGGACTGATTCTGTATTTTAAATAGCCGTCCATGCGCAAAGTCGCCGAATTAGGTGTTATAGTCAGCTAAAACGGGGAATGCCGAATTGAATCAATATTTGCAATGAGCAAGGGCGGTCTGGGTTGAAGTCGAAAGCACATATTATCCCTTTCAAACCCGCAAGTTTCGGGATATATGATGCCTCTGGTGCAGTACCGTTACGAAACGGCCCGAACTGCAGAAGGTCCCCCTCATACCTTCCCGCCATATCACATCTTGATTATCTTTAGCAGTTAATTGACAATGCTTGGTAATATTTGTCTTTGTGGGACAGCGGAGAAAATGCACTGGCTCCCTCCCTGGCAGCTGAGTGCCGTTTTCTGAATGCACCTAAGGGTGTTTAATAACCCCGAAAGGAGGAGACCAGCCCGCTGAACCGGTGCAGCAGATCCGCAAATGACACGGCGATTTCTGCACATCTGGACCGATGCTCAGGACGCGATATTTCTCATTTTTCTAGGAACTAACCGCTCGCCTTTCAAAATAGGCAACATTCTATTGATTCGAAACTATTTATGCACCTCCCGTCGTTATTTGAGCCAATATATAGGCTACCTACCATACAATAGCCGGTAACACTAAAAAAAAAACCTTTACGTCGTACAATCTCCTCACTTTTGCGAGGAGTGTGAGCATTTACTCAGCCATTTCTAAATCCTTATGCCCCTGACGTCATGAAGGTTTTCCACACCAAAATAATTGTAAAGCACATCATCGGTAAAGCAATCCAGAGCCCGTTCAAAGTGAATCCAAGCCAAATAAATCTATTTTCCGAAGTATATTACAGTGGTCTATATGTGCAAGTGTACATGCATGTGCATATAAGCAATATACATAAACTTATCCCCTAAATTGACTAAACGGTCATATCGCATAATTCTCATATTGGAAGCAAGGTAGTTTTAGGTAGATAAACGGAGGGGAAAATGGATTGCATGTTTCCAAACGCAGATGAAATATATTATGCAGTGCTTGCTGATTTATTTATTTATTTGCTTCTGTATCAGTCGAGCCATATAGACCCGCTTCGCATACCCTCCAATAAGCTTCAGTAAGATAGCAGAAAGGTCCGTCAATCGGCTTTATGCAACGTACAGTAACGGCGTTGTGCGCTGTCCATGGTGCTAGGTTTACCCTGATGTGCTTTAGCTGATTGGTGTGTGTGTGTGTGTGTGTGTGTGAGAGAGAGAGAGAGAGAGAGAGGGAGAGAGAGGGAGAACTAAAAACATAATCCCTGAGCATGACCACAGATTTGCCCTGGCTGGATTCGACTTCTCACCTCGTCAGCTTACTTAATTAGACTGTCTGAGGGTGAGCAACTCCTTGATTAACCACCTTAATTTAAAACTACGGATTTTTAATATCCAACGGATCTTTCCACAGTCCTGTGTCATTGATGGAAGCAACATAAACTATAGTAACGTTAATAAAAATCTAGTTAGATATGCCCACATAGTGAACAGAGGTCTGCGTTAGAATGTGAGATCACAGGCGTTTTATTTTAAAACGAATTACGTCAGGATCCTCGGCTTCATCATTACTAAGGCCAGTATCAGCTTAGCATGCGAGGCATTCACTACCCATACGCTAATTAATCTATAAATTAATACTTTAAATGCACAATCACATTATTGTTCACATAATATAATTAGGCATATATATATTACCTTTCATCCAGTCCAGTACTTGCTTGGGTGTCCATTTACTTATAGGTTCCATTACCAATGCCATCACCGATGTTACCGTCTCTTCTTAATTACCGACAGAGCAAACGTAGACGATATAGCGATATAAAATAAAAATGCAATGTATGCCGAAAGCGGGTGAGACTGGCGCGGCAGTTCAAAGCATGGCTGGTTGCATGTTCAGCGTAGAGGATGCGGTGGTGCAATCCACGCGGACACGCACGCTTCCTCCGTGTCGTTGTACGTCTCTGCCGCTCACTCCCCCAGTGCTGGCCAACTCTCGCTGAAATACTGTAAAGAAGTGAGGCTGCCGTGAACGAGCAAGTCTAGCACCCTCCTCCCTCCCTTCCCCGCACGCTGCAGAATTAACTGGGAGCCGCGCTTTGCGAGAGACATAGGGAATGGTGCAATACAAAGCGATGTACTACGCCGCAAGCGGAGCACTCGGTTCAAGTCTTACCATGCAAAGTGAAAATGCGGTACATTAAGTATAACGTTAAACCCCTTTTAAACTTTATAACGGGAATGACCGTATTATTAAAATCACATATATCCTCATATGATGCGATATCACAAATCGATGAATGCATGTTAATAAATAAGAAAATATAGGTGAATATAGCCTGCATGAAGCATTATAAGAATTACCTAGCATTTTTATTTTAGTACATTTCTACCTATGACGTAACTATCTTAATTAATTATTTAATTAAGTACAGATTAATTACTTCCCTAATTTTGGATACGTTGTTCTAGTACTTTCCAGTGTTCTGATTTCTCAATCGTAATGAAATTATGTCATTTTCTCCGTAAGAACAGGTGTAAATATATAAAACTTTTGTTAACTACGTAAAGGTAGGCCTATACTAGCATGTAAATATATAGGGGTACATGCAAAATGCAAATATGTTTAAACAATTGGGGAAAAGTATGAATATTTAAAACACGAAAAATAAGAATGGATATCCTGTGTTAGTACTCCTTTTCAAGCGCAGACAGCGCGTACACAGAACATCAAAGAGGAATATGACACTTTACGAGTAATGACGCTAATATTATGTAGCCTATATTTCTTAATTTCACCTGTCCATCACTAAAACTGTTAAAGGTGGACTGGTTTACTGTTTTGGAACTTATGCAAACGCAAATAAAGACTTCAGAGGGTGTTTATTTCCACGAGTATTAGAAATCATATTCGCTGTTATTATAACTGACAGCGACCCCTGCTGTTAAACTATGCTACACCGCCAGTTATTTATATAATGACATCATAGCCAAACAGAAATAGTAGAGTAGATAAACGACTGTTTTCAATGACCTGATTTAACGTTGTACATCCACTTAAGACGATCTGTAAGGCATTTAATTAAGTTTACTCGTGACCCAGTTTAAAACAAGTGCAAAATCACAGTATGTTTCTCGGATTTTTAACTAGTATGACGTGCCGTTTGCCATGCTATTGGGCGCCAGTGCCACTGCTTTATTTAGTCATGTTGGTAGAATAGAGACTTGATGTTCAACTAAATATCACACTATAATCAGAACATATATAACGAAATAACGTTAAAAATGTTAGTGGTTTGTTTTGCCCTTCCGAGTTTTTCGACATAAGTTCATTAAAATTATCTAAATATTTACAAACTTTACGTAGGCCTATATATTAACGCAGTATCTTCCCATTTCGTATTTTAGCGAGTTGTAACTTCACACTTATTTTTAAAGAATGTTGGTAACTTCTGCAGCTTCTTCGTTTCACATAACGTTTGCACAAGGAAAAAAAACAATGAGTTTATTGTTCATGCCATGATGAAGGAGGGTAAGTTATCTCAGATTCCTTGCCCCAATGTTAACGGAAAAAGTACTTTCTACGGCCACTGAAAATAAGTCTTCGCAGTTATATTAAAAGATTCACTCGTGAAAAGTGGTTAGTAAAGGGATGAACGGACTCATCAATAAGTTATTTAGTAATAAAAAAAAGCACATTCAAATGTTACCCCTTAAGAAATTGAGAGAATCAAACGAAAGGTTTGCGAACCGATCCCAAGAGCCATTGCGGCGTTTTTTGCGGAAATGCAGTTATGCTGACGAATAGGGTAAAATAAATGCATCTATTGCCGATTTATGAAAGCAGTAATCATTAAAATAACACGCTTATTGCGTTTGGCGTTTATACAACTGCTTGAACACGTTTATTTGTGCTTATTGTATGTGACTGCTCACAGTAGTATTACTGAATTTTGTCTTTTCATGCCATTTCAAGGGTCCAAGTACTCGCACATGTCTTTTCCTGTATTAAAATAAAAGTGCAAATGTGTAATATTTCTCCAGCGAAATTGTTGCAAAAACTAGACTGAATGCAATCAACAATGTAAAAACAGACCATACATAAACAAGGCATATGTCCTGTAATAAATATTTTATTCGTGCTGATGTTGATATTATTATTATTGTTATTATACTAGTCGTTCAGTCACTTATACTCGTGCACAATATGCTTGCAAATATTTTAAAAACAAATTATCACTAGTATAGGCCTATATTTTTATATAAACATAATAAAGTAATACTCAATAATAACACAGACTGACGAATAAAACACTTTTAAATTTAAATGCCTTCGAATTTATTTACACGTTTTTTTCTGCAGAAATTTGCGTTAAAGCCTCCGGTTGCTGTATTAGTCTATTGGTATACACTCTCAGCAACTCTCCGAAAGCCCGTTCGATGGACGAATCGAACTTAAGGGTTTTCAAACAGTCGGTCGGTGACTCAAACTAACGGTTCGCGAACCAATCCCAAGAGCCCTCGCGGCGTTTACTGCAGAAATGCAGTTACGCTGTTAAACAGAATAAAATAAACGTAGCTCTTCATCATTTATCACAACAGTAAACTATTGCATTTCTGTATAATAAAACTATATGTATTTCATCAAAGAACAAGCTAAGGTATTTATTAACTTTGACGTTTACACAACGACTTATGCAAGTTTACTCATGCTCATTGTAGGCCTACTGCTAATACAGAAGTTAACTGTGTTGTAGTCCTTGATACTCATGCACATGAATTTGAAAATAACTATATATACACGCGTGTTTATTCAGCATCGACACCCTTTCTGCTTTTAATATATTGTTTTTTTTATTGCGAATAGTCAAGCTGAATATTTTTGTTGAGCTCTTATCTTTAAGTCAAATAACGTAACCTTGAGATTTATTATCCGATCCCATGATTCGTTAAATCATACGGTCAGGCGAAAAAAAAGACGAAAAAAGGTTAATCATAGAATCGATTCATTATAACGGACAGTTCGAAAGAATCGAATCAGTTAATTGAGCCGAACTTGGAGGCAGCATGTGGCTCAGTGGGCTAAGCCGGTGTGCATGTAATCACAAGGTTGCCGGTTCAAACCCAGCCTCAGCCTGTCTGGGTCTTTGAGCAAGCCCCTTAACCCCCAGCTCCCTGGGCGCCGCTACAGGTGGCTGCCCCTTGTAGACAGCTTGCTCTACAAAGAGTAAGTTGAGGGAGGCATGAAAATAATTTCCCCAAGGGGATAAATAAAGCATTGATTATTATTAACTTCCCATCGCTATCCTTTACCAGCTATGGCCGATGACCCACGAGCCTTCTAATGCGAGCTGTGAAACAGCCAATGGGATGCGGAGAGGAAACTATCCCCCATTTTCATTGGCTCTGAGTGATGTCGATCACACGGAATTCAATGCTTCCTGAACTCACCTATGTGGTACGACTTGCATTTTAGCTGTTCCCCGATTGTATGAATATACCAAAATTATAAGCACATTTGGTGTGTAATTTAGGACAATGTGTTTTGTGACGTCAGTAACCCCCACCCCATTTCACTGCTGCTCCTGCCCCTACCTTGAAGATTATCAGGAGCTGCCACTCTTGGCAAGGCCTAATATTTTCATGTATTCAGCGGCAGAATGAAATTGTCAAGCCCTTTATCAGATAATCATATTTATTTATGACATATACTCTTTTCCAAGATGTTGACCGATGATATTTATATTGAGTTCTAGATGCCAAATAGGCTTCAAGTTGTCGATTGCCAAGTGCCGTCATGTTGGATGTATGAAAATATTAGGTCTCTATCTAATAAGACATATCATCTACTATCATGTTACCATCCAATAAACTGAACTCTCATTTGGCTGTAATCAGGCCTTTAAAGTACCGTTCATACATCATACTGGTATTTGAAAAGAGGAACTCAGGCCAACTCTGAAATTCTGGCATCCAATAGAGGGACACTAACCTGGGTGTTAACCCTCTGAAGTTACAATATCACGGGAGCAATCCAGATACTGGGCTATGGGGATTTAAAATATATTACACGATAAATTAAGACCATGAAACATCTTGCTGATGAGCAGAAATTCTGGATTGGAGGCATGGAGCAATGCACAACCATTATTGTGTCGCCTAATCAACTGTTTTATCTAGTGTGACTTGTATGTTTATACACTTTTACACTTGGGTATTTTCCGAAGCCATACAGCTTAAGTATCTGGCTTAAAGATTTAACACCAAGAATACCCCCTGCAGATTGCAAACTGGTACCCTTAGCCAATATGTTATCCTAATATCATTCCGGATGTGAGTTGTTTGTTGCAATTCATAGCAGGATGAGAGAATTACATACATAGTAAAAAGACAGTGTTGCACTGGGGCTTTTGAGTACATAAAAAATCATGTTTTAGACATAACCTATAATCCATAGAACCATCTGGAGCGGGAGGGGGTCCCATCCTGCAAGCCGTCAGGGGGGCTAGGGAGTGGCCAAGCAGCTGTCGTTGACATGAGGCACAGCAAATAGTGTGCGGTGACAGCATTTTGCAAAGGGGTTAGCCTTAATTCAGTTGCCATGCTCCAGGCAGACCCCAGTAGATCCCAGTAGACCCTGACAGACCTCTGAAGACCTTGTTAAACCCAGACCTGGGTAGACCCCAGTAGACTCTGACAGACCTCTCAAAGCTTCGATAAACTCAGGCAGACCCCAGCAGATCCAGGCAGACCCCAGTAGATCCCAGTAGACCCTAACAGACCTCTGAAGACCTTGATAAACCCAGACCTGGGCAAACCCCAGTAGACCCTGACAGACCTCTCAAAGCTTCGATAAACTCAGGCAGACCCCAGCAGATCCAGGCAGACCCCAGTAGACCCTGACAGACCTCTGAAGACCTCAATAAACCCAGACCTGAACAAACCCCAGTAGGCCCCCGGTAGACCTGGACACACCCCAGTAGACCTTGATAGATCTGGACTAATCCAGTAGACCCTGGTAGCCCAGGGCAGACCCCAACAGGTTTCAGTTGATCCAGGCAGATGTATGGCATTGAAAAACCTGCAGGGGCCCATAGTCCTTCAGCCTCCAAGCCCAGAAGAAGCTCCAAGCTCAAAGTAGTGGTTTAATATAACATTTTTATAAGGTAGTTTTGCACTGGAATTCCATCCCCTGCCTCATGCTCTGTGTCTCCAGGGATGGGCTCCAGGCTCATCACAACCTTATACAGGATAAGCAGTTGGAAGATGGATTTTTACAGAACATCCCTGGACTGGCATTCTGTCCAGAGGGCTTCCCTGTCTCACATCCTGTCATTCATGGGGCAGGTTCACCATGATCCTGTACTAGGTAAGCAGTTAACAATATACAAAGGGCTTATTTTGCACATATTCTGAACACAGTTAAAATCTCACAGTTGTCTTTAACGTTTATTTTAAAAACTTTAAAGTCAAAACAGACACAGAATACTTTTTTTTATTACAGAGTCCCTGTGACTCAAGTGAAAAATGCTACCGAACTACAATATGGCTCATGCTGACCTGGATGTCATGTGACAGGGACAAGGGTGTCATGTGACAGGGCCGAATAATGTTCATTAAATGTTCATAGCTGGCAACAGATAAAAGGCTGACATAAGAAAGAACTTCACATCTTCCAGTGTGGATGTATATGGTTGTATTTCTTGATATTTTACTTTATATAATGTTCCCCTTCAGGCCCATATTGTCAGTCGGTCCACATGTAAGTCATCACCTTGGGCAGCGTGAGGCTCAGTGGACGAAGCCTGTGTGCCTGCAATTAGAAGGTTACCAGTTCAAGCCCAGCCTCAGCCTGTCTGTGGGTCCTTAAGCAAGGCCCTTAACCCCCAGCTCCCTGGGTGTCCCCACAGGTGGCTGCGTGGACAGCTTATGCTACAAATAGCAAGTTAAGGGAGGTATAAAGACAATTTCCCCACAGGGATCAATAAAGTGTCAATTACTATCTAACAGGGAGTGGAGTGCCTCTGTGGGTTAAGACTGCATACCCCTGATTAGAAGGTCGCTAGGTTGAATCCCACAGTCAACAGAGTGAATTTAATGTTGGACCCTTGAGCAGAGTTGACCCAGTGACGCCAGGTAACCCTGCTCTCTGGTTCTCACTTATACAGCAATATAGACGGAAGAACCTGCTAAATAAATGAACCACTAATGAGAGCCAACATCTATGATGGATACTGGATATTTGTTACTCCAGGTAAGCAAAATGGAATGGATGACAATTATATAAATGTATGTAAATGAATTTAAACGGAAATAAATTTCCACTGGTACTTGGAGGGCTCAGTCTGGCTGAGGTCTCCAGAGAGACCCAGTGCAGGATCTGCAGGGCAAAGTCTGGCAGAACACAACAGATAAAAATCAGGATGTTTCAGACGGGCATTTAGGAAAGGCTGTATTCTAGTATGCTTCAAATTTTAATCTGATTTAAATAAACATTAGCGACATTAGTGAAAATTTCCCCATTGAGCAAATGTGCACGCAAAATTTTGCTATACATTATATATATATAAAAACCCCTTCCATTGCTTCACCTAGAAAAATTAAGGCTACAGGTGCCAGGTATAATCTAGGGGTGCTCCTCTAATGCACGAGTTTACCCAGGCTGAAGCCCAGGGGCCTCAACTTACCTTGTTTAATTAAAGAGGCCCCTGGTCGACAACAGCACCGTTATGGAAAATAGCAGGGGGGCTCTGACAACTCAAACAGCGCAGAGGCCACTGACCATGCTACCATGCCTCTGATCCCCTGTGACAACTGTGTTGTCTGTTTAACTTATAAAATATAATTATTCACATATTCTTGCAGCATTATAAAAGCAACCCAAAAATAGCACAGACATGAATCGACAAACAAAACACGTGAGAGAGGAAGGCAGTCGGCTCTACCAGGGACACGAGACACAGAAAGACCTCAAAGGACGTGAGAGAGATCTGGCTGAGTAGTGGTGAGCCCCGGAACATGCCATCCTTTAATCTTTGTACTCAAACATACTTTGTACTGTTTTCTTACAGCAAAACTCGTCAGCCGTACAGAGTATCGTCAGACAGGAAAAAGGGAGAGCGTTTGCCTAATGTTCCGGCCTAAAATTCTTTTTCAGGACTGGAACATTACAACAGAACACATAAGAAGTACGGTTACTTAACACTCTTTCATCTGGCCTCTTTTCACAACTGGCTTTTAAGTGATGAAGTTTGCATACACTGGAACAGGGCCATGTGCTTCTGTCTTGGGCCTGGACTATGAAGCAGGGTTACTGGCTTATCGGGGTAACGTGTCAGATTTAAGGTAGTCTGGGCAAAATGTAAGTGAATGAATATGAAGTCCATTTAAACTGTGGTACCTTAAATACGACAAGTTACCCCGATAAACCAGTAACCCCGCTTCGTAGTACTGGGCATTGGCCTTGTTTTATCTGCTTTTATCGTATTGGGAATGTTTTACTCTTTGCAGGTTCTCATTTAACAAAGAGAATGTGGAAGGAAAGTTTGATTTGATGGCAAGAAAGTGATATACCCTAGTTATTCATGAGTGAACTAATCAAGCATATATACACTGCTGAAAAAAACACATCAGATCTCAATGGGAGAAAAATCATGCTGGATATCTATACTGATATGGACTGGGTAAGGTGTAAGGAACAAAAGGGTGCCAGATTTTTTTATGGAAATGAAAATGATCAACCTGCAGTGGGCTGACACCCCGAAAATCAAAGTGAAAAAATGATGCGGCAGCATTTTACCAAAATATCATTGCAGCAACTCAAAGTAATACTCAGTAGTTTGTATGGCCTTCACATGCTTGTATGTATGCCTGATAACGTCGAGGCATATTTCTAATGAGACGACGGATGGTGTCCTTCGGGATCTCCTCCCAGATCTGGACCAGGGCATCACTGAGCTCCTGGACAGTCTGAGGTGCAACCTGGCGGCGTCAGATGGACCGAAAGATAATGTCCTAGAGTTCTATTGCATTTAGGTCAGTCGAGTGTGGGGGCCAGTCAATGGTATCAATTCCTTCATCCTCCAGGAACTGCCTACATACTCTCACCACATGAGGTTGGGCATTGTCGTGCACCAGGAGGAAGCCAGGACCCACTGCACCAGCATAGAGTCTGACAGTGGGTCCAAGGATTGCATCCCAATACCTAATGGCAGTCAAGGTGCCGTTGTCTAGCCTGTAGAGGTCTGTGTCCCTCCATGGATATGCCTCCCCAGGCCATCACTGACCCACCACCAAACCGGTCATGCTGAACAATGTTACAGGCAGCATAATGTTCTCCACGGCTTCTCCAGACCCTTTCATGTCTGTCACATGTGCTCAGGGTCCTGCTGTCATCTGTGAAAAGCACAGGGTGCCAGTGGTGGACCCGCCAGTTCTGGTATTCTACAGCAAATGCCAATCAAGCTCCACAGTGCCAGGCAGTGAGCACAGGGCCCACTAGAGGAGGGCGGGTCCTCAGGCCACCCTCATGAAGTTGGTATCTGATTGGTCAGAGACATTCACACCAGTGGCCTGCTGGAGGTCATTCTGTAGGGCTCTGGCAGTGCTCATCCTGTTCCTCCTTGCACAAAGAAGCAGATACCGGTCCTGCTGATGGGTTAAGGACCTTCCACAGCCGTGTCCAGCTCTCCTAGAGTAACTGCCTTTCTCCTGGATTCTCCTCCATGCCCTTGAGTCTGTGCTGGGAGACACAGCAAACCTTCTGTCAATGGCATGTATTGATGTGCCATCCTGGAGGAGCTGGACCACCTGTGCAGCTTCTGTACTGTCCAAGTATCGCTTCATGCTACCAGTTATGACACTGACCATAGGCGAATGCAAAACTAGTGAAAGAATAGTCAGAAAGATGAGGGAAAAATGGCAGCGGCCCCCACCTGTTAAACCATTCTTGTTTCATCCCATTGTTGCCCCTCTAGCACTCCTGTTGTTAATTTCATTAACACCAAAGCAGCTGAAAATGCGTAACGACCCCCTCTGCTGCTTACCTGACCAGATCAATATCCCAGAAGTTTAATTGACTCGATGCTATACTTAATTGGTATTCCTTTCATTTTTTTGAGCAGTGTACATATATCGCAAAGCTGATTGATTTGATTGATTTACCACATATTAAGCTTGGTTAATATTAAGAAAACAGAAGAATGTAAAGTCAACAGAAGGACATGATTGATCTTTAGATGACATCCCAGTCCGGACACAGCAGTTAAAAGGTAAATATCCAGGTAATAAGAGAAATTGGGAAGCATCACAAAACATATTTGGGGAAGTTAAAAGGGCAAGAGATGATTTGGAGTGACGCTGACCTGAGGAAGTACCAAATGGCTAGGGAGCCAAGGCTGAATTGAAATCAGCAATTCAGTTGCTATGGCGAACGAATCCCTGGTATAAAGGTGAAACCATTTTTTGCCCAATCAAAGCAAAATGTAATATTTCACAATTCAATGTAGCAATGCGTAGAAATATTGGGTGTTACTCTGTTGCATGGAAAGTGAACAATCTAACCTACCATTGAAAGACATTCTTATCCAGCCTGTACTGTGATGCATGTTTATTGTTTACCTGTTCAGATTCAATTTTTCCATCATAAGAAGAACCCAGGGACATCTGGCTAACTCTGATATATGCACAGCAATAGCATCAATATATATTGTTCCTCCCTAATAAACCAACAAACAAACACACATAAAAAACAGATAAATAAAATAATGCTGGACCCAGATGATGGCTCCAGAAGGGAATTCAGCCAGTGGGATCAACATTATCATTAAACGCCATACGTTGCCCCAGGCTGGAAAACATACTCTTCATGACAAATCCTCAGCTGCAGAGGGTCCTGGGTCCAGGGGATCGGTGTCTGGACAGAGTCTCTGATTTCGCCACGTGCGTCAGCCTAGATTTTGGGAGATCGTCAGTCAAATGCCAACCCTTAACCACCCAGCTGCCTGTCCTCCCTTGACACCAGCAGTTCTGCAAATGGACGTTGCTGGGATATCGGTTTTGTCATGGAAACCGGGCCCACTGCATTCCGTGCAGTGTTAATGCTGAGGACGCCCTGGGAGACTGGAGCTCAGTGTCAGAGCTTCATTTTTTTTCGGTTCACATTCCTAACAAATTTCCCCCGCCCCGCGCTGGCCACGTCCTCCCCCTGCTTGCGGCACGCCAAGGCCACTTCACTGCGTGTTCCCAAACCTCTGCCCGTTGACTGCCCCACTGTCAACAAAGATTCTTGTGTCATAAAAGGCATTTACTTTAGCGTTGGATGTTAAATTGTCACATTTGTTTGTTTTTTGCCAGAGGCTTTTATCCAAAGCAGGGGTGCATGGATACCCCAAAAATAGGGGCCACACTGAAGTACCCGACGTTGAAATCACACTGCAGACCACGGGATTTGAACTGGCAACCTTCCGATTACGCACTTGGAGCTTTAACCAACTGAGCCACACGGCATCCCAAACGGAAGAGCCAGAATCAAACTGAAGTCCTTCAGTCTTCAATCTAACACTCATCCAAATTAGTTATTCGGGTAGGTTTATTAAACAGCAGTCTGAGATGCAGAAATGAAAACCCATATTGTTTGAAATGTTGAATATCGTGCAGTGATTATGTGTCCATCCGTCTTCTGCATCCAGGACAGGGTTAAGAACGGCCTGGAGTTTACCCCAGGAACTTGTGGGGATACTGGACTGCATGCTAGTTTGCTGCAGGGTCACACACATTCAATCATGCATTAACTTAAATTTAGACACCAAGAAGCACTAAAACTGCATGCCTTTGACCAGCAAGAGGAAACTGGAGTAGAGAAAACACACATAACACAGATGACATCCTCATGTACAATCACGCTGAATATTCAGCATCCTTTCAGGTATTATTTTTATACAGCTTTTCCCAAAATAGTTGCCCCAAAAAGGTTTAGCAACAACTTAAAATCAGGTGAAATATGCTGATGGAGGAAATATTTTTAAATACTGTAGAAATCTATTTTCAAAGCGAAATATTTTCCATTGTTCAGCTGCAACAGAGAATTACAGTTGAATACCGTAAATTTCATTAAAGCTTTTTTCTTATGTTAATGGTATATATTACAATGCAACAGATTTTCTTTAAAAGGAGTGAAACGATTATTCCCTTGCAAAAAGGAAACATTGTAAGTATGGTAAAGCGAAAAACAAACGAAAGTGTTTTGATCTTGGTTGGCCAAGGCGGATGTCGTTTGCGGCACCGAAGCGGTTTTCTCAGCAAACTCCCCAAAATTCGCCGGTCTCGGTCCCTGCGCCGAGTTCGTCGTTACTTTGCTTCTCCAGCTTCGCAGGCGCTTATGGAAACCTCTTTGTTGGTTTGCGGTTACGAACTTCCTCTGCTCATACCACGTCTACAGATCTTTGTTGTGACAAAAATATCACATCAAGATACTTCCTCTTTTCAGAAATAGTCTATGCTAAATGGCTGGACGCGTGGAGAAAAAAATCCTGCAACAGGAAGGATTTAAAACATACACAAAGCCGTCTTAAGGACCTATCACGTGAAATATCAGGAACAGCTACAAAAATATTCAATTAACTATTTTCTGACACTGATATAACATGCTATTTAACAACGCAGAACATAAATAAATGCAACTTTGCCCCCTGCTTGACTAGTCAGGAACAGCTGAGAAATGGATCTCAAATGTTGCCACAGTCATTCAGGTATGAACAAGGGGATATGTTTGGGTTCAAACTTAGTTCTGGCGAAATTAGCTGTAAAGCCCCTAGACTCACACAGTGCTCCAACAATATTGGTAGAACAATGTCCCTACCCTCCATACCCAGCCTCAATAGAGTGACCCCATTGTACACCAGAAACAAAAACCACACACATTATTTTTACGTTGAGTCTCCTAGCTTGGAAGCAAAACCGTTAACTTTCAAAATGCATGTCAATGGCTTTTAATGTGCAAAGTTTATTTTTATAGATATAATACATATTTTATGTATTATTGCGTGAAGGGAGACACCTTGGATATTCATCTCGAGAACATAAGCAGCGCATCAAGCAGATTTAAAAGCGCCAGGTATATATATAAAAAAGGATCTACAATATACAGCTATGATCATTTTCATGTCCACCGCACAACTTGTGAACGGGAGCCAAAACGTCGAATAGGATTCGATGAGATGAATCGATAACGGACAAAGCGGCGTGTCACCAGGGAGCGGAAACAACCGAGCCGCGTTGTGGTCTGTCTGACCTCCCTCTTCCCTCCCTCCTACTCCACACCACAAAGTCAGCGAGGGGCGGGACAACGGCGCTCAGTTTTCAGTCAGCTGCAGCTGTCACGGCCCTGATCTCGGGCGCCCATTGGCTCCTATCTGCCGCTACGTCACAATCATGATTAGAATTGATGATCGGACGTTTTGATTTCATTGTCTGGCGGAGGGAGTCGGAAGAAATCAGCTGAATTCGAGCGTTCGTTTGAATTGTCAGCTAAAAAAAGGTATCTAACGAATCTATTTACTTCCTAGCTTTGCCGGGTTTCGGTCAGGCGCTTTCCGGAAAATCCGAGTTATATATATTACATATCGGAGCGGGTCGAGTAACAACAAGAGGTATTTAGCAGAAAAAGTTTGACTGGTTTATATGCGGGCGCATGGCCTCCGGGGCCTGGATTGCGAGCAAGATCCGCTCCCTGCTTGCCAGCCCTCGCTTTTGCCTTCGGTGTTTGCGACGTGCCGCCTACCCCTACGTACATTTCTGTGCGCCGGGAAGTTCCCGAGCGTCTCCCGATCGCCGTCGTTCTGTCTCGGCGTCCAATTCGCCCTTGCGGCGAGCTGGCTGGGCTGTGCGTTTCCTTCATCTGCGCTGCTCCGTTTTTTCTTTTTTTTTAAGCGAATGCAATCAATATTATATTCAGCGGCCATGCGCACTGAACCTCCCCCCGGATCGGAGAAGGGGACGGCAGTAACCCTTAGAGCGCCTCTCTCTTCCTTCACAGCAGAAATAAACTAACAAAAGCGTGCTTGTTTCTGTTGTATTCGACCATACCCTTTAGGTTCATTACACGCTTCTTTTTGCATGATTAAGGTGCAGATATACTTTATTCTTTAACAGCAATGGAGTTGCTACCTAGCTTGCAAACCCCCTACTACTAGCTAAGGTTAGCAGCCGACGCGTTATCATATACCGGTTGCTGGATATTTTGTGATTTCGTTCTTAAGGTTCCGGGTAAATCATCATAGTAGTGAAATGTAGCAACTTATCAGTTTTAATTTCATTTTGAAGTGGTACTCGTACAACTAATGTAATGCCAGGGTATCTCCGTCGATAATATTTATAGACATTTACTCCCTTATAAATTAATGTCAATTGACCAAAAGCCCGTCATTTGTTATTAATATTACGGTATAAACTGTTTGGTAGCCATTGGGGCAGGGTGTGGCTCAATAGGAGAAGCCTGTGTGCTTATAATCAGAAGGTCACCAGTTCAATCCCAGCCTCAGCCTGATAGTGGGTCTTCGAACAAGACCTTTAAACCCCAACTCCCTGGTTACCCCAACAGGTGGATTCCCTTTGCAGACAGCTCACTCTACAATGAGCAAGTTGAGGGAGGCACAAAGATATTTCCCCCCCGGGGATCAATAAAAGTATCATTTATTATTATATGCTGGTATGTGACCTCAGATCCTGCCTTTTCAGTTATGATATACAGTTGGATTAGTGTTGTTTTCACTAGTAAATTGGGGTTGCGTTAATCAATTCAAATCAAACAAACTTTATTTGTCCCAGAGGGGCAATTTGAGGCACGTAGAGCATGTTGCACAGAATAATTCCCACACTTAACTGTAAAACTGTAGACCTCTTTTGATGAGCATGAAGCAACTTGAAGAAGAACAGAGAGTCTTTCATATCCTGAATGATGAATTACGGTGTAAAATCGCCACTCACTTTGGGAATCTAACATTTGCTTGTTGGAATTTTGCATCCCCTTGCCTGTACATTCCCAGTGGCTTTCAGGTAGTGTAGCATCTCAGAAGCAATCATTGAGTATTTATCTGCATTCAGCCCGATAAGTTTTAACATACACAGTGATTTAAGTTTTTATTTCATTTTTATGTTTCAGTGTATAGTTCAGTCACTGAAAAGGGGACTGCTTTCTCCAAGTTGATGTTGTTGCTTTGTGGTCACATCTGCTTGTCTTCCAGAAGTTTCCTGGCCTCCCTCCCACCCCCCCAAAGCCAGCGAACAAACAAGAACAGCTGCAGGCTGGGGGATGCCACACGGCCCGGGCGCTGGCGCTTCGAGGTGCGATGATGGAACCGGCAGCCCTCGCACCAGCTGAAGAGTTAGGCAAAATGGACACCACGAAACTGGAGCCCCTCCCGGGACAGTCTCGCCCCGGGGGTCTCGCCCCACACAGCCTGACCTTTCGTGAAGAGGGGGGTCACCTAATGCACTCCTACATGACACCGGGCAGCAAGGAGTCTTGGCAGGAGAAGAGGCTTGTTCAAACTGTGAGTGAATCCTAAAGATGTTTAAGTTAAACAGCTGTTGCTGAGCCAAAGTGGGACAGTTGCATTAAGTATACATAGCTCAGCAAGTAGCTTGTTGTGCAAACAGTGTGCAGGTTGTGAGATCAAATCCTGGGGAGTACAGAAAATTCTAACCCTTCTACTGTAAGTTGGTTTGGGTAAAACTGTTACAGAAAATTATTGTAAATGTCACTCAAGCTGGGTTTGATTGAACTGGATGTAGCTCTTTCAGTTTGTGGGTAACTTGCTTGCATCGGCAAGGTAAAAGTTCATTGCTGGTTCA